>JAESVK010062930.1:138884-176969 GCA_017140935.1 Hamamelis virginiana
CAGCTACCATCTATCGATAACAGAAGTCCTCTATCGATAGATTGGTCCTTTTCTCCCATTTCTCAGCTCGAACAAGACCGATGCATTCATCAGCTCAAAATTCATAGAAAAGCACACGGAAAAGAATTCCTTGGGCCAAAAACCTACAATGGGGCAAAAACACACATTAACTCTAAAATAAACTAACAAAGCATGAATATTAAACTAAAATGCCAAAATAGGGCAGCAAAATGCATAGAAAAGAGACAAGATCGCAGAACAATCAGTTGTGTGTTGGGGGTTATTCTAAAGATTACTAAGAGATTCATTATTTTTAGTGCAGGATTGCAAGAATTACAGAATTTAGCATATTATTTTTTGGAATAGCATGAACTTATGATTTAATTTCAATTGAATTTGTGGTAGGGGGTATAGTTTATAAGAATATATGGCTGCATTTCCAAATCCAGACAAAGTAATCCAACCATCTCGATACCTTAGGAAATGTGATATTAATAAATTGTAGAATTTTTTCCATCTCAAAGCAGCTCCTGAGGTGGTTAATTGAGAAGCCTGGTGATACCCGTTATGGAGGCTTAAGACTTTACATACTCTTGCCGGGGATCTTTCAGAAACTGAAGTGAAGTATATATGTCTATTCTATATTTTTTATGAAGTTGATAATTTCTGATTTTTTTTTTGTCGGGTGTGATTGTGTGCACTTGTGCATGTATTTTTTCTTTAATGAATGTAAATAGAAGCATGGGGATTAGGGTTGATATGATAACTTTCTCTTTCCCTACTTGCAGTATGTTAGTCTCTATCCAGATTAGAGTCTTTAATTTGGTCTTATATATTTCTCAATATTGTATTTGTATAGGTTTGTGCTAGAACCAGTACAAACTATATGATTGGTTCCTATGAAAATATTATTGCTTGTTGTAAGCTTTTACATTCCAATATTCCATGATAAGTTCCCAGTTTATAAATTTCCTTAGCTTTTAGAAAGTTGGCCTTTTCTTGACAACCTGACTTTGCTACTACTTTTATTTGGCACTTGTATCTTTTCTTTTGTACATATTTTGGACCACTTATTGTACAGGCCAGGGTCTTTTACCATTTCTTTTGTTGTCCCTAATGTAGAGTTAAAACTTAAGGTAGCTTGAAAATTTTTTATTTTGAAAGTTTTGTAGTGCTTTTAGAACTGAATATCTTTTGTACATATTTTGGAACACTTATTGTACATGGGTTTTTTTATTGCATATATGTTTTGTATATGGGCTTAGGTGCTTAGCTTTTTGTTGGATCCTACAAGTACATATCATTCTACAAGGAATCGACAAATTTAGCAATTTCATTGGTTTAGAATATTATCCTGAAAGGTGATTTAGATATATAACAAGCCAATCACTGTATTATGGAACCCAAAATTCCTTGAATGCAAAAATTTAGATTCACTTTCTCAGGGGAGGAGGAGGTTGGATGGTGACCCACTTGGGTTTGTTTGTTTTCTGTTTTTCCCTTTATGGAAATGTTATACGATAGGCATTAAGTTCGGATTGACCTCCTTAAACCACTTGTTGACCCAAATAAATTAAATGCTGAGCATTAGGGTGCTTGTTTACCAACACTAGAAGGAAACCTCGATACCTCACTTATTTAAGCTTATTTAGGCATTTATTGATAATGCATGGAGTGTGGGTATTAATTGGTCAAGACTAGAAGTGAGATTAGACACTATAAACAGCTAAGAGACTTGAATTTGAAAGAAAATTGTTGTGCTCAATCAAGCCATCTTCACTTGTTCCTATCTATATTTTCAAATTCTAGGGAAAGCTATCATTTCTTTTTGGGTTAATTCACTGTTTTTCGATGTATTCTTATGGAGTTGGACCAATTAATGGTCCATAATCACATGCATATAGCTGTGGGGATATGGACATGTCGTCCAGTCGCCTTATTTCGTCCCACTTAAAGATATCCATGTATCAAAAAAGTGAAGTTGTGACTTGAGACCTAGACGCGTGTGGGAATGGATCACAATGTTATTTTCTTCAAGATTCAGTGTATCGATCAATTCGAGTTTTTCATTTTCTCTATTTTTTCCAAAACATTTTTATGTTTCGTTTTTACTTTTTACCATTATCCGTTAATAAGTAAGTTTGAATCTACCATTTACTCTTCTTCTTTTTTTACATCTCATAAGATTAGAGCCCACATGCTCATTTTCCATAGTTTCATAGGTGTTGCATAAGGTTCATAGAAAAAGAATAAATCAATTAAAAGAGCATCTCAATGGGAAAAAGTTTGTGTAAATCTTTCTCTCTCTCTCTCTCTCTCTCTCTCTCTGAATAACAATGTGATGTGCATTTAATTCATCATCCCATAAAAGAATAGTTCCCGCCAAGACTTGGTTCCATATATAGCTTTGTTTTGGCTTATCATTTACGGTCTCCATATATATATACTTCGATCTTTTACATTATCAACACAGGTGCAATATAAAGTTATATTTACTAAAATTTGCATATGTATATTTTTCTCACAAGGTCCTAGAGAATACGAAGCCAATCAAAGACAGTATGGAGTTGCATTTTGTGTGTCGAAGACTTGCAAACAAGTTTTGGAAGATATACTTTTATAGTTGTTTGCTCATGAGAATGTTTTGGATGTAATAGGACCATTTATTTTCATTTTTGAACAAATCTTTTGTACTTAATTGGTAAACATGCATTTTAGATATGTTAGTTTGAGGTAAACATGCACTTTCGATATATGTTGCTAATTAAGTACATATTTTGCAATTCTCTTTTATGCACATATGTATTGGTGGATTGTGATATTAGAAAATATAATTTTACATGTAAGAACAGGTGAATATAGGTTACTGCAAGAGGAGACAAAATAACAGGTGTAAAAAAAAAAAAATTTAACGATGGTTAAAAACTGTCATTGTGGGTCTAAAGTTTTACGACACTTCTAAAAGTGTTGTGGTAATAATGGGTAATAAAGACACTTGTATAAGTGTCGTGCAAAGATATAATTTTAACGTTCAAAGTGTCGTGCAAGTATGATCTATTACGACACTTCAAAAAGTATCGTAAACATTTTCATGACAGTGCAATTGACGATGGTTTGGATGTAACTCTAAAAAAATATGTTCAGAGATATTTCTTCAAACGTGATTTTAGTCAAAGTTAATCTAAATGAGGCCTAAGAACGACATAAGTTGAAAGCTTAACTTCAAGTATAAAAAAAGAAAAAGAAAAAAAGATGGAGAATATATTTAAAAACTGACACATCGGACTTGGTTGAGAAACGGTCTTCCATTGCATACTTGGGAGACATGTGCCCACTGGTTTTCAACATTTAATAGAACGAACTTTAGTAGCTCACGGTTTATTTTGCAAGCATTCAACAATGTAAATTTGTGTGCATGTGTTAGTAGGTAGAGGTTATTTATCTTTTAGCTACAGAGCTAGAAGTATCTACCTTTCACTTACTAGCTTCCTACATTCTAGTTTGTGTTTGCTCGTGAGTCATTTCCACTGAATATCTGTGTCATGCCAAAATCCGATATTTTGGGATTCATTTTGCTATCCAATAGAATGTTATATACCCACCTTCAAATCTCTATGAATAATCTGCAACCTTGAATGTTAATGTAAATACCTTGAATGTTGATGTAAATAAAGAAGCCCTGGCCTTGTGCCCTTCAATGATGTGATCGAATGCCTTCCCCCAATCTAACATAACTTGTTTGTATGGATCTGTTTCAATATTAATACAATGGATCAAACAGAAAGGTATTAAGCATGCGTTAAACAATAAATAATGGAGTCAGGTGTGGAGAATACAAACCAAATTGGAAGAAATCCAAGCTTTTATTGGGCATGTACTAATATATATATATATTCTTCCAATGTATGACAGACATGCCAAAAATTACATTGATCGGACGACTGGTTTCTTAAATACAGACTGTGAAAAATTAAACACCTATATAATGCTTAACATTCTGTATTAAGAAACCAGTGGTTTGATCAATGTAATTTTTGGCATGCCTGCATTACATAGGAAGAATATTAAATCCAACGGTCAGTTTTTCAAAATACCCATTTTACATTGGTCAAAAGGCCAAGTCCTCATATAAGAAAGTCCTTACAGGAATGGGACTATATATATATTCATCTATATATATATATATATATATTCACCTCGTTCGGTGCAGCGACCCAAAACCTTAACAAGATTCCTATGTTGGAGTTTGGCAATCAGTAGTGTCTTAAGATCATTTCTGAATTCATCACCAAGTCCTTGTCGAGATCATTTTGAAAGCCTTTTCCCTGCTATTTCTTTCCCCTTAAGTAATTTACCCTTAGAAAGAGATGGGTACGTCATTTTAACTCTCAATTGATAAGATTGATACCAAAAGAAAAGAATATGAGCTAGTGCTAATGAGGTGACATTTTTACTATTTCATGAAATCTTAATCATGGAAAACCAACCCAGGGTAGCACAATGATTTAAAATAAATAAATAAATAATTCGGTAGTCCTTGTTTGGGTGAGTTCACAATGATAAATATCAGGGTTTCTTAAACTGTAAGTTGTGAGACAAGATTAGTTATTTCATAAATATTTTCCAACAATATTTATTTTAAAGAATCCTCATTTCTATATTGTTCTAATACTATAGCACTTGTAAAAGTGCAATTTTTCATTCTTTTTCTCAGTTGTTCCTTCATTCTCATTCTTTTGGTTTTCTTAGGATTTTGAGAATAAATTTAGGGTTTTGGGAGGCCAAGGCTTTGGTATTAATCCCGATATGGTTTGAATAGAAAATGGAAGTTAATGCGCACTTCATTTGACCTCTCTTTCAGATCATGAGAGTCCGTGGAAGGACCATTACGTCTCTTAGATATGCAAACTTGCATTTTAGGCTTGGGAGGAGGCTTATACTTGAGGTAGAAATATATTAATTCTTACTAATGTTGATAATGATATTTTGGGGCCGGTGCCCAAATCATGAACTTTGGAGATTTCTGTTTATAAACACCTTGATGCATAGATCATATTGTTATCTTGATTTACTATGTGGTTTGCTTATACAAGATTGTTGGCATGCTTATCATATTGTTTCCTTAATGCTTGATGGGAAATCTTTATACTAAAATGATAAGAATGTTATATTGCCCTATATCTTGATGATTACTAAATGATGATAGATATGTTATGATAGGAATGGTTATTATGAGATTATATGATGAATGGAAAAGAGTTGAGATTACTCATCGATAGGTATTGGTTGAGACTACTCCAATACCAAACGTATTGAAAAGTGTATTGACGGATTCATGAGATTAGATGTTGTTTGTTGAGAATATTTGGCACAGTGCTTGTATATATTGAAACCACATAAATGTTTACAAACCTGCTTATAAATAATTATATGCATCATTGTTGTTATTGTTAGTTGAGGATTTTATTCCTACTTAGCATTCAATGCTCATAGCTGTCTTTGATAGAGCAAATTCTCAGAGTTCTAGAGCAGGATCTCTGGTGCGAAGTGCTTTCCCTACAGTTCTAGGCTGGGTGGTTTTCTGAGCTTCGCTGTTGTGGAATAGGTAGTGCATGTTGTCCCAAAGTATACTCTAGAGGGGGGTGAAAAGAGTATAGGCAATTAAAAATTGATTTACAACTGGGTTTTGAGTGTTTTTGAAAACTTAACAATTTTAATAACTAGAATGCAAATTGAATCACAACTCAACAATTAATATAGCAAGTATATAAATTGAAATGCAAGAGATAGAGTTAGAGAGATTCAAACACAACGATTTTTACGTGGTTCGGTCTCCGCCTACATCCACGCCTCAAGATCTCCGTCAAGAGGATTAATCCACTATCAATCTCACTTCCGATGGAGATTAAAATCTTTACACAGCCTTCTTTCACTGTGGAAAACTCTCGCCAACAATCTTCTTTAACAGTGGAAGATTCTCACCAAACAAGGTTTACACAAAACCTTAATCTCACAAGAAATACAAGTAAAGATGAATGAGCACGAATATGATTCATAACACACTGAGAATACAACAAATAAGCTCTCAATAAACTCTCTACAAAGATGGAATATAAGAGATATGAAGAATGAGAGCTTTGAGAGAACTAGAGCTTTGATTCTTAAGAAGTGGCTTGAGTAGATGAACTAGATTCACTTAAATAAGACTTGAGATTTCTTCAAGCTGATTTGCACAAATATAAACTCAAACTAATAGCTTCTCAAATGATTAACAAAGATAGCTCAAGAGATTTTCACAAGAGAACTTGAATAATGAATGCTCACAATGAATGCTCACAATGAATGCTCTTAACTAAGATTAATTGTTAGCAATAAATGAAAGCAAAAGCTCTATTTATAAAACACTTGGTCTCAAATGACCATTTGAAAATCTCTTGGGTCTGATTGGTTAAGAGGGAAGAAGCAGGGTTCATTAAATGCTTCATTTGCCAAAAGAGGAAAAAGTCGTTTTGCATTTGCAGAAGAGTTAGTCGACTAGACCATAGAGTTAGTCGACTAGCAACTAAAAATTCAAAGCATTTAGGATTCCCGGGCAAGGTTAGTCGACTAGGACAAATGGGTTGGTCAACTAGCAACTTAAAAACATTTGGGAAAAACTTTCCCGAATCGATTAGTCGACTGGAACAAGGGGTTAGTCGACTAGAAAGCAAGTTAGTCGACTAGCTTATATGTTTAGTCTACTAGATTAAGATTTCTCAAAATCTTGGCTACTGGATCATAGTTAGTCGACTGGTTTAACTAGGTTAGTCGACTAGATATGTTTTTAAGCCATTTTTCTGAGTTTCTTAAGTCTAAATCAACTTCCAACATGTAAACTAGTTAACTAAGGTTCAAATACATTTTTGACTTAGTTTTAAAACCATTTTACAAGATTCTAAGGATATGTATGCCAATGCAACATGAGTAAAACATTTTCTTTTTGAGCTATGCAAGGTTCAACGATTGAGATGCCTTACAAAAGCTTTACTAGAACAAAGGAGACACAACTTGGCTTCACTTGATCTTCATAATCTTGGCTTCAAGTTGATCTTCATAGATTGAACTTCATGAGCTTTTGATTGAACATTTGCGCATTGGTTTGCTTGAGATATGTTGATGAGCTCCAACAAGATATGTCTTTGATTCTAAGGAGACCCAACACTTAACCATTTGTTAGTGATTAAAGTAATGTTTGTTAATCATCAAAATGTGGTCAATGGAATTGAACTTAGGGCTAACAAGTAGCCATCGGAAGGCTTTGAGACAATAGTTTAAGACATTTTATATACGCTTAACCTAAGAGCTAGGGATGTTGACCCTTTACTATGTTTTAGATATATTTATACTTATTGCATAATGCGAATCAGGGATATATGTATGAATTCTCATTTCATATCATGTGTGTTATATCTATTTTTCTTTATGCCCGAGTATGGAAGTATTTATGAGTATATCATGTGTGACATCTGAACGGCGAACTAGCACTGACATTTCCATCCAATAGCATTTTTTCCGATGACCTGCAACCTGATTTGTGATTCAGATTCGCACGACAAACTAGCAGCAGATCGTCTTCTTCGGTGACCTGCAACCCATTCTTCTCGCCAGCAACGACACTAACATCTCCATCCAAGAGCCATGACATGCCGGAGCATGGATTTGTGGCTGTAGATCCGGTGTGATGGTCGTAGATCTGGCATAGCAGCAGATTCGTAAGTGATGTGCCGGTAGCTTTCAGCTCTCTGACGGCATTACCTATTCCGGCCATGGTAGCACTGCCTCTTCCGATTGCTTCTCTTAAAAAACTCTGCGATTGCGCAATCTTTGTGCTTTTATAATGGGAGAAGCATTTGCAGCAGCCATGGTGACCATATCGGCGAACCTCATAATTTAACCCATGCGATGGTGACGCAGTGAACTCCTTCATCGCTCTCTCTTTTTTTTTCTCTGCACGATCTCTCCAAGTTTCTCTCCCACGTCAACGGACTCGACCTTTGATGCTGACCGGGTTGGGCTTATAGCCCAAGAGTTTATGGATCAGCTGGACATGAAAAAGGGGCCAAAAGATAATTGGGCCATGGGGGCGATTTTAGGATAAAATTAGAAAACGGACTAGTAGGATCGAAAGTTGTCGGCGACGAAATTACACAAAATTTGGTAGTCTGAATGGAATCGGCGAGATGATCGAGACTCACGGCTATCACAGTGATGTACGCCACTTTTTGCCCAAATTCCTTCTTTTAGACCTCCGATTAAGTGATTTTGCTATTTATGGAAAGATTTCGCATGTCAATTACTTTCCCTACAGAAGTCAGTTTGACGAACCATTGACTCTGTGGCGATCCTTAGGGAATATATTAGCATATTTTGGCTTTATTTCGTATATTTCCATTTTTGGCAAAATTCTTTTTATTTCCGTTTTTTCCTATTTCAGTAATATTAGGGTTTCTAGACTTTATTCTAGTATAAATATGCATGTAGTCGTCTTGGTAACTCAGTTTTTTATTTAATAAGAATTTATTAAGAGTTTTTACTATTTTTTCCTAGTTTCTCTCTTTGTGAAGATTGAGTATTGGATGTAGGGGTGTTCATCGGCCGGTTTGGTCGGTCTATACCTCATTTTATGAACCAAACCAATGACATCGGTTTGAGGAAAATGAAAACCGTTAGGGATCGAGGAACTCATGAAAACCAACCAAAATAAGGTCGGTTTTTCGGCTTGGTTCGGTCGGTTTCATCGGTTTTAATAAAGAGACATTTAGCAAACATTTAGCAGGCAATATTGGAAAAAAGAAAAATAAGAAATAGTGTGGCAATCAGGCAAATAACAGCAAATATTCAACTAACAATGCAGCACAATACAGTAGCAGAAAATACAGTAACAGCACAATGGCAGCAGTGCAGCACAATACAGTAACAGAAAATAACAGAAAAAAACAGTAAATTGAACCAAGAGTCAGCCAATAGTCATTGTTAAAGAATCAGGGATTTGAGGCATCAATGTGTACCTTTACATCAAGGCCATGGATAAAGCTCTCCGTAGGACTCATAACTCGTCCAAATCGCATTGGAAATTCAATATTGCTCCACCTGCAAGAATAAAATTATGTATAAAAAAACTGAAGGTAGCAGTGCATACATTAAATAAAGTGATTAAATCAAGTCCTTTGGTTTATAATAGAAACAAGAGAGAGAAAGAGATGAAAATCACTAAAGAAAATTGGATGTACTTCTTGAAGTTTTTGAAAGCAGCAGTATCATCTAGCGAATTCATCAGTCATTTGATGGCCTATTGTACCTGCAGCAAACACATATATTCAGTCTTTATTACCAGTTAGTGCCCATGAACCAGAGACAATAGAAGACTCAATCAATCCATTATAGCTGCCCAAAAACAATAGAAAACGCAATCAATCCATTATGTAAAAATAACCAAATGCTGTAGCAGACTAGGAGTCTTTATTACCAGTTAGTGCCCATGAAGTCATGAACCAAAGAATTTTGTAAACAAAAGCATCAACACTCCACAGGCCAACCCAACAAATATATAAAACTGATGCATATTTATCTATTAGCTTGCTAATTCATTCCAAGATAAAGAAACAAGTTACACACCTTTTGATCTTCTGCCAATCTATACACATTTTCATCAGCTTTATTTTGCTCCAAGGTTGCTCTCTCATTCTAAAAAAAACAAACAAACAAACAAGCATTATTCCCTTTGATGAATAATTCTGATAACTCTAAAGAGGATCTAAACCAATTGCAGCACCAGTCACAGTAGAAGCTAATCTAATATATAAAGCACATATAATATACTAACTGATAAAGTATATTTGATGGGCACGACCGCACAAGGAAGAAAACTTATTAGAGATATTGAGTTTTGACACTAACAGGCCAGTAGCTGGAGAACATGAGGCAGCACTGCAGCAGCTGGAGTTGGGAGCCCTCCTCGTGCAGCAGCTGAACGTGAGGCAGCACTGCAGCAGCTGGACTTGGGAGCCCTCCTCGTGCAGCAGCTAAACGTGAGGCAGCAATGCAGCAGCTGGAGTTGGGAGCCCTCCTCGTGCAGCAGCTGAAACAATGACAAATATATACCAATGAAGCCTGAAAAATGCTTAAACGGGAGTTTACAGACTTAGATTATGAGGATGAGAACATACCAATGAAGCCTGAAAAATGCTTAAAACCACAAGGTCTCTGAGGGTCTCATCAATTAAACTGCATATATGATCAAGGACCTACATTAACACCTCTCAGAATAATATAATCTATTCGTAAGTATCTTAATACACACACACACATTAACACCTCTCAAGATCATGTCATCTACCAAGCATCATTCAAACATTAAAAATGAAAAATAAAAACCTGTTAGGCACAAGACAAATCAAGATAATGACATAATGTCATCCTAAAATGCGTCATTCAAACATTAAAAATGAAAAATAAAAACCAACATTCACTCCATGCATCTACCAAGTACCAACATCCACAATCCAAATTCCAAAACCTACCAAATGCCTTACTCCACTCCATGCATCATTCAAAATGTGCAAAAAAAAAAAAAAAAAAAAAAACAAGCATATTGTTCATACATCACAAGTCACAACACTACAATTCAAAAAACCCAATACTTCAAATCTCCAAAGCTCCTCTTGCTTTCACAACATTTCCTACACAACAAATATTCAAAGAAAACGAACCAAAAGTCAAGGAGTCATCTATAGCTTTTATGCCTTTTAATCTTATGGCAAGGAAAAAATAAAAATAAAAAAGGATTGTCATTTACCTTTTTCTCGATACAATTGTTCAATTCCCAGCAACCATCAATAATCATTCATAATCGGTTCTAATTCTGTGGAACAAACATTAATAAATAAATAAATAAATAAATTGAGTTAACTCATGAGTACAGAGAAATGCATTTCTTAAAATAATAGACATTGATATACCTGGATCAATCGCTCCTAATTCCTCAATTCCATCCACAGCATCCTGAAGGTTAATTGAATATGATGAATCTCGTAGCCAATTCTGTGCACAAATAAGAGCCTTCACCATTTTTGGAGACAAAGAACTCCGAAAAGGATCAAGGATACGACCCCCTGTGCTAAATGCCGACTCAGATGCCACGGTGGAAACAGGAATTGCCAGTATATCACGTGCTACTTGGGAGAGGATGGGAAATCTAGAAGAATTCGTCTTCCACCAACCCAATAGCTCAAATTTATCGTCACAAGGTTCAAAGGCTTCTCCCAAGTATTTATCTAACTCCGATTGACTTCCAAATAACTCATCCTCCTCTAAGTGCCTCCTAAATTGGGATACCAACTTATCACGCCTGCTAGTTGGTTCAATAGAGACTGGGACTGATGGTTGACTAGTACTTGGGTTAGGAGTGGTAGAACTACCATGATTGCCAACATACCAATCATACAACCTAGTCAATCCATCTTGAACCTTCCTTGACATCTCTTTCACCTTCTCAGAATCAAATGTTTTAGCAAAACAAAACCTCACATATCTCATTTTGTATCTAGGATCTAAAACTACAGCAATGAACAACAAATGATTTATGTTATCAAAATTCCCCCAATATTTGTCAAACTTGGCTTTCATTCCTGTAGCCATAGTTTTCAAATATGCATCTTCGGCAATGAGACACATGGAATTGATCTCATCTTGAAGCATCACAAGTTCATCGAAAAATGAGTTAGAGGTAACATGCAAGGATCCAGAAAACCTCAATGTTGCATCATAAAACATTTTTAGAAACCTCACAAGCAACCTAACCCTGTCCCAATCACCATGGTCTGGAGGCCCTAAATGTCTCCTCCTATGCAAAAAAACCCCTTCATCATTAGGATCAAAACCCATTGCATATAAGTAGTTTTCATCAAATTCTTCTAGACTCTCAAAAGCTTTCTGAAATTTTGCAGCTTTTTCTAACATCAAATAAGTCGAATTCCACCTAGTGGGAGCATCCAAGCAAACACCCCCACTATAAGAAATTTCTTCTTTATCAGCACAAAGCTTAAAGGTACTGAATCTGGATGGCGAAGAACGCACATACCTAACAGCATTACGTACCTTGACGATTGAATCGTCATACTCCTTCAATCCCTCACACACAATCAGATTTAAAATGTGGGCACATCATCTAACATGCAGAAATTCATGGTCAAGTACAGCCTTCTTTCCCTTGGTTTTTCTTTTCAAAAATGAAACAAGTAGGTTATTGGAGTGGGCATTATCAACAGTTATTGTAAGAATTTTATCCACCCCCCATCCAACTAAACACGACTCAACTGCCATACCAAGCATCTCACCCTTGTGACTTTCAACTAAACTAAAGTTTAGTATTCGTTTGTGTAGTCTCCAATCAGAATCAATAAAAGGGGCAGTGAGACACATATAATTGAGGTTTTGTATGGATGTCCATATATCCGTGGTAAGGCACACCCGTTGAGTTTTCAAAAGTCCTTTGAGTTTTTCTTTCTCTCTTATGAACACCTTTAAACAATCCCTAGCAACTGTAATACGAGAAGGTAACTTATTCCATCTAGGACACAAAACCTTAGAGTAACGTACAAACCCTTCCTTCTCCACAAATCTGAAAGGAAATTCATCTAGAATCACCATCTCAGCCAATGCATTCCTACAAGCCTCCACACTAAAGGTAATGGGTACAAGATGGCTAGGTTCCCTTTCTTTTTTGGCTTGAATACCCAAAGTGGATTGCCCCTTAGGTGGCTTTCTATAAGAGTACTTTTTGCACTTAGTTTCTAAGTGAGTGACCATTGAAGATGTCCCATTTAGTTTTGTAGAGGCAACATAGGAGGCTTTGCAATAATTACAAGTTGCCCTATCCTCGTTTCCTTCTAATTTTGTAAAGTGGTCCCACACCCATGACCTTTTTTTACCACTATATGTTTTGCTCACCTTCACTTCTCGAGTAATGGATGGTGGTTGTTGAGGGGGCAATTGATGACTTTTGCATGCTCCACTCTCAGTGCAAGTGGATGGAGTTGCCTCCATGGGTTGTGTTCCATCCTTTTCTCCATCTGAAACGTTAATAGGATTGGTGGCATCCATCTTACAAAAGAAGTAAGAGGGAAACAGATAAATTCCAATCAAAGATTGAATTAACAATATAATTAGAAAAATGAAAGCACATATACGTCAATCATGTCTAAAAAATGCATAACCCTCATGATGGCAAATATTGAGTTGTAAATCATGGCAAATTTATTCGTTGCATTAGCAAGCATCACAACATGCAAGGATCAAGAAACATGCCAACCAAAATACAGAAAGTTCTTAAAATAAAGCCACATCTACAACTACAAACTCATAACTAATGTGTTGAAGACCTTTTGAAGTGCATTGAAATGTGGCAATCTCTATCTGACTACAATTAATCCATCCAAAGGAAATGTAACACTTGACCAAATTCTTAATTAATGTTGCAAAAAACCTAAGGGATTGAGAACAATTACTATACGCACTTGCGAGGCCAACAATAATAGATCCCCACAGAATTTAGAAATGGTTGCTCATTGCACATGTTGGCTTAAGAATATGCAGATGCAAAAGTATGGAATAGGCTTGACTTGTGTGTAGAAATATCCTGAATCAGTAGTATAGATTCAGGATATATATGACTATACTACTAATAATAAGCTTCAAAACAGACATGGCCTTACATGGTAGAGCATAACTGAAGTAAAGCAATTAACCTAGGATAACTGAGGTAGGCTTTGAATTGTGATGATGTTGACAAACATGAGTACATAATGATGATTGTGACAGCCACCATAAGCTTTCTAATATTTTATACACCAGCTTCTATCAGATATCCAGAACTCAACTCAACCCACACATTTAACACATTGCATTATTTTGTTAAAATACGCAATATATGACTTTGACTGCAAATGATTGAAAACATATACTCTCCTTCAAAATGATTAATTAGTCACTTTAATTCCAATTTGAAGAAATAAAGAAAACACAATCAGCCTTATCTGAGAAAGAATTTATTATTTAATAGGAACAATGTTCTTTATGCTTATCATATTTCATTGGAGCAATTGTACAAACATTTGATGCTCATCAGTGATCATTAAAAATGCAGCCAAACAAACAAATAATCAATAAAATAGAGGTCAGGGGTCACAGATCAGTAAATCACAAAATACCCATAACAAATAATCAATAAAATAGAGCATAACTGAAGATTGGAAGTGTCCCTAGTTAGAGAGAACTAGAGAATGGAAGATTGGAAGGAGAGTGGAGACTAGGGACTTACCGGTGAGCAAGTGTCCAGTGAGGTCCGTGAGAACTGAGAAGATGCCGAAATGGTGAGGACTGATGGCGGTGGTAGATGGTGGTGGTGAGGGCCGAGGGCGTGAGGCAGAGTCGCAGAGATGATAGATCTGAGGACTAAGATCGAGAGGAGAGAGGAGTGAGGACTGAGGAGAGTGGGGACTGGGTATTACCGGCCGGAGATGATCGCCGGCTGACGGCGGTGAGACAGTGAGGTGCCGTCGTGCCGAGAGGCCGTGACTCGTGAGGTCGTGAGGGCATGAGGTACTGAGGCATGACTGCGTGAGGCAGAGGAGGGGTGAGGCGCTCGTGAATGTCGACTGTCGAGTGGTAGAGGTGAAAATGTGAAATGAAATTAGGGATTTAGGCATTTAGCCATTTAGCATTTAGCATTTCGGCCGGTTCGGTGCACCGGTCGGTCCTGAAATGGCATACCGAGCACCAAACCAAATGTCCCGGTTTTTCCTTTTTCTAAACCATTGCATATTATAAAGAAATAAAAACCAACCAAATATGCCGGTTTGGTCGGTTCAATCGGTTCCGGTCGGTTCATGAACTCCCCTAATTGGATGCCTATTTTCTTGACACTATCTTTGTGATACGTCAACAGGAAAGTGGAAGATTGTTCGTTGTTGGAGAACTAATCATTGATATTCCGCTACATCAGTTGGTATCAGAGATAAGGTTCGTTCTTGTGCCATGCCGCGTTTGAGAGGTCGTGGTGGCAGTCGTAATGTCTCTCTAGACTACGTGTATGAACGAGTTAAAGTGGCCCAGCTACGACAATAGATGGAAGCGATGCAGACCCAAATCAATGAGATGAGTTTAAGGCAATTTCGTGGAAGTCGAACTCCCCCTCCACTCTTTGTGGTTGAGGAGGATCTGGATGATCAGTATGACAATCCTTATGTTGAATATGTGAGGAGTAGTGAAAGGAGGTGTCTTGACAATACCCCTTGAGCTCAACAAGATAATTGGCGATAGGATAATGGGTTAAAAATTAAAATCCCAGAATTTCTGGGAACGGTGCTGCCAAATAAATTCTTGGATTAGTTGTACACTGTGGAAGAAGTTCTGGATTTTAAGTGTCCGATGATAAGAGGGTTCCACTTGTGGCCAAGCATTTTCGTAGTAGGGCGGCTGCACGGTGGCAACAATTGAAGGTGACTCGTGTGAGACACGGCAAAGCAAAAATTAATTCATGGGAAAAGATGAAGAAGCATCTGCTGGTAGCCTTCCTACCCCATAACTACACGCGATTGATGTACCAACGTTTGCATGAGTTGCGTCAGGGTACAAAGACTGTTGATGATTATACGACAAAATTTTACCAATTAGTATTGCATTATGACCTGGCAGAAATGGAGGATCAGATGGTTTTACGGTATATTGGTAGATTATGAGTACAGATTCAGGATACCCTGAATTTGTCGACCTAATTTCAGTGTCTAATGCTCATCAACGGGTAATACAGTTGGAGAAGCAGTTTAATCGCAGATCAGCAGGTAATTCATGGAATAGTGTTGGCAGTAATAGTCATAATCCTGTTGGTCATAATCGAATAGGTCCCAACAGTGCTCCTAACCCGCAAGCACTCGCAGTTAAACCTCCAATTGGGGGCAATCAACCAAGGTGCATGTTGTTAGAGAAATTCGCTGTTTCAAGTGTGGTGATCAAGGGCATCGTATGGCTTAATGTAAGCATGGTTTATTTGTGGATAGCGAAGAGATTGAAGGATAAGATATAGTGGGTTATGTCAAAGGGGATCCACAGTATGACACAGCAGAAAGGGATAGTTCGACTGAAGAGCTTGTTGAGGAGACCAAGGACATCTACCTGTTGTTTGAAGAGCATGTTTCACACAAAAAGAAGATGCAGGCGAGGGGTGGCTGCACAACAATATTTTTCACTCAACATGCACCATTGGCAGAAAGGTATGTAAATATTTTATTGATTCAGGAAGCTGTGAGAATGTGATTGCTGAGGATGCTATTCAAAAATTGGGGCTTACTACAAAACAACATCCTAAACCCTATAAATTGTAGTGGTTGAAGAAGGGTACAGATGTGGTTGTCTCAAAATGTTGTCCGGTATCTTTCTCAGTGGCCTTACGTATAGAGACAAAATTTGGTGCGATATCATTCGGATGGATGCATGCCACTTACTATTAGGGCGACAGTGGCAGTTTAACCGGAGTGTATCACACGATGGGCAAAAGAATGTTTATTGCTTTGTGTTAACAGTGTTTAAGATTGTGTTGCTTCCCCGACGATAGGTGGATCCTAAACCTGTGGTGGAAAAGGGGTCAAACTTGTTGTCAATGCATCGATTTATGGATGATGTGGAAGATAGTTGAGTAGTAAATGTGCTGTTGGAAAAGGAGACAACTACAAAAACTAGTGATGTGCCTAAATCAAAGCGACACCTTCTCGTACAATATACAGATGTGTTCCCCAAGGAGCTCCCGTTAGGACCGACGCCTCTATAGGACATCTAACATAAGATTGATCTTGTACCCGGATCAGCTTTGCCCCATAGACTACACTACCGAATAAGTCCTAGTGAGCATGAAGAGCTGAGACCTCAAGTACAGGAGTTGTTAGTGAAAACCACTAACAGTGCCCCTCATGTGGACAGATGCTATAATAAAAACCTTTAATAATGTCAACCAGAAGCTTACTTCAGCCCTAATTCTTGTACTACTTGATTTTTTCTTTCCATTTAAGTTGCATTGTGATGCATCTAAACTGGTCATTGGGGCGGTGTTGAGCTAAAAGGGGACACCAGTGGCCTTTTTTAGTGAATATTTTAAATGCGTCCAAGCTCAATTATAGCACCTATGATGTGGAGTTCTTTGCTGTTGTGTAGGCTTTGAAGCATTGGAGTCTTACCTAACCTACAATGAGTTCATTTTGTATTCGGACCATGATGCTTTGAAACATATTAACAACCAAAACAAACTCTCATCCAGGCATACGGAGTGGCAGGTTATTTGAATTTTGTTATCAAGCATAAGTTGGGTGCTTTAAACAAAGTGGCTGATGCATTTAGCCGGCGAATTTCATTGTTAAACACTTTACGGACACACGTATCAGGCTTTGATTGTTTTCGTGATTTATCCATATTTTGCCCATACTATGGTTGATGTTAAGGCAAGTAGTCTCCATGATTACATAGTTCAGGATGGGTTCCTCTTTAAGGGACTTTTATTGTGTGTGAGCGCTTGAAGATTAAATCCGAATTGCATAATGAAGGCTATATGGACAGAGACAAGACCCTGCAGCTAATTATGGGTTCTTATTTTTGGCCTTCCATGCGGAAAGAGATTGTAAGATTCGTGGATCACTGTTGGATGCAAGCATGGACTTTGTGTTAGGTTTACCTCGCACTCAACGTGGTGTGAAATCAATTTTTGTGGTGGTGGACAGGTTCTCAAAAATGGCCCACTTTATAGCTTGCAAAAAGATGAGAGATGTAGTTCATGTGGCCCAGCTGTATTTCAGGGAGGTTTATCACTTGCATGGGCTACCATCCTCTATTGTTTCATATCAGGATTCTAAATTCCTTAGTCACTTTTGGAGGTGTTTATGGCGACTTGTTAACACTAAACTGGACTTTATAAATGCATATCACCCCCAGACTGACGGGCAGACCGAAATGGTTAACAGACCCATGGGTAATTTGTTAAGATGCTTAGCAGGAGATCATGGCAAGAAATGGGATTAGAGGCTATATCGGACAGAGTTTGCATACAACTGTTCTGTTAATCGCAGCAGCCAGTTTAGTCGTTTTTATGTTAACTATGTGTACAATCTGCGATCCCCTCTTAATTTGAGTCCGACCCCTAATTTGATTCGTATTAATAAAAATGATGAGGATTTTATTAAGCATGTTCAAGAGGTACATCAGACTACAAATAAACATCTTGGATGCCATAGCCAAGTATAAACATGATGTTGATCGGAAGAGGAGGTTAGTGGAGTTTGAGATTGGTGATTATGTTTATACGGTCTTAACTAAAGATCGTTTCTGTACAGGGGAGTATCATAAACTTACTGCTCGAAAGATTGGTCCAGTGGAAATTTTGGAGAAAGTAAATCCCAATGCATATTGGTTGAAACTACCCAGCCACATTCATACACATGATGTGTTTAATGTTAAGCATTTGGTTTCCTACCATGGCAATAATTCGGATGATGAGGTTGCGAATTCGAGGGCGAATTCTCTCCATCCAGGGGAAGAAGATGCAGACTGGGTTGGGCTTGTGGCCCAAGAGTTTATGGATCAACTGGACAGGGAAAAGGAGCCCAAACAGAATTGGACCACGGGGGCGATTTTGGGAGAAAATCAGAAAACGAACCAGTAGGATCGAAATTCGTCGGTGACAGAATTGCACGAAATTTGGTAGTCTGAATGATTATAGGGATGTCAATTTTGCGGGTTCATCCGGGTACCCACCCCGCCCCGCCCCGCCCCACCTTTACTGGGACGGGTTTGGGGTCATCCTAATAGGGTTAGGGGCGGGTTTGGGATTTTTTTTGAAAACCCTATAGGGTTTGGGACGGGTTTGGGATGAGGGCTTAAAAACCCGCCCCGCCCCGATTATATATGTTTATGTATTTTTATTGTATTTATTTTATAGGTATTTTACAATTAAGTTTCCCTTTAATAAAATGAAATTTCAATCTTGCCCCTTAAGGGGTTTGATTTATTTTACTCTTAGAAGTAATAATTATCTTTACTGTTCATCGATGTATTTTGTAATTTGTTTAGGTGTTGAGAAAATTGAGAAAAGTAGAAAGAAAATAGTAAATGGGACGGGACGGTAATGGGATGGGATCTTTTAATTGGGACGGGAATGGGATTCCCAATCCTGACCCGTCATGGGTTTGGGACGGGAATGGGATAGGGTTTTCTTAAATGGGACGGAGTTGGGAAAGGGGTGACCCGTCCCAAACCCCATTAACATCCCTATGAATGAAATCATCAGGACAATCGAGACTCACGGCTAATGCCGTAATGTACGTGTGAACCACCCGACCCGACTCACTTATTTGTGTGTTGAGTTTGGAATTGGATTCACACATTGTGGAGGTAGATAACTCATTATCCTTCTCTATTTATCCTTCTCTTTATCTACTCAATTATCCTTCTCTATTATCCACTCAAGATCATCCAATCTCGATCATCCTTCTCTATTGTGGGAGTCCACTTAGATTGGGTTTTGAAAAAGGAAAGGAGTTTGATAAAAACTAGGAGTCGCCATCTTATTTTTAAGGAATAAGGAAACTATAAAAAAGAGTTTTATTTTCAATAAAATAGTGACTCCATATTTTAAGGAAAAGGCAAATCTTCGAACCAAAATTTGGATTCGGGGGCTAGGTTATGAGATAGGAAGGTTCCAGGACGCATCCTGTAGGCATCCATTTCACCCTAACTAAAGGTCTCTCAATTAATTTTGGGCTTTATCAAAATCTTATCACAACAATTCCAATTATCTAATCAACCACAGAAAATATGAATAATAATAATAATAATAATAATACTAATAATAATAGATAATACAAAAGCAAACACAATCCTAAAGACGTTAGGAGACTTACAGTCAACCTAAGATTGGACTTGCGCCCTATTGGCTACCTATGTACTTTACCAGTCTCCTGATAGAGATCAAAGTCCATCGTAGTTCGATCACCTAGGACTCATCCTAAGATAGGGAACTACCTTCAATTATCTTTTAAAGTCTACTTAGAATTCTAATCTGAAGAGACTTCTTATCCAAACACAATTCTTTTCAAAAGACAATTCTTGTCTAATCACACTTCTTTTCCTATCCAAATCATTTTTAAAATAGTCTCATCTAGACTAGACTCCTAACCAAACTCAAAAATAATAGTTGAAGATAAGACCTTATCCTAAGGGAGTGCTAAGGAGGTAAGACACCTCACCTATGTCCCTAGATACCTTTCCTACTTGTCCCTAACTACCAAAGGGAATCCAAACATGTTTCTATGTTTGAATAACAAGAAAATGAATAAGAAAATCTATCATGAATGCAAATGTGACCCTAATTCTTTCTAAATCATCCTAACATGAATTTCTAACCTAAATGCCTAAAAATTGTATTAAATAAAGGTATTTAAAGGATATATAAGCTACTGGACAGCAACTTAAATATGCCTAAAATTACCTAAATTGAATATTAAAAAAAAGCAATCCTATTATGACATATGCAAGCTATCATGCAAAAATGCTGAAAAATAGCTAAAAGTAACAACTTTAAGATAAAATATGAACTTCATACCATTAAACATATCAAAATTAACCACAAGGGAAGAGACTTACCTTTGCAAGCTCCTCGAACCATGGATAATAAATCAATCAAAGCACAAGAAACATGCAATAGCATTTATTCATACAAAGCCATAAAGAAGCCATCTTTCATACTTAAAACAAAATCTACTAACACAAAACTTTTACTCATGCAAAACAAGGACTAAAAAACATTCTAAAGACACCAAACAATGCTACTTTCAAATTGAACCATGATCACATCTATTCTTATAAAGAACCATATATTATGGTAGGTAAGAAAACACATGTAATCTTATATCCAAATAAAAAAAACAGCAACTACCATACTCTAACATGCATATTAAACAAAAATTCCTAACTCAAGCATGCACTTTATGCATTTTCATATCAAATTATATCATTGAATAATATAAAAAGTGCAAACTTAATGTTAGAAAATAACCATTATACTAATATGCAAATCCTACCAAACCTGACACATGGGAAATGATGAACCTTTCACATGAACTTTTAAACTAACCATCCCATTATAAAATAAACTCCTAAATACAGAAACTTACATGCTATCACATTAAAACCTATCATGCAATAACAACTAACTGCATATTCCTAACCATAAATACTCAAACTAAAGATGATTCCTAAAGCATAAAAGAGAAATAAAGAAGTAGAAGAAGACAAACATATGCAAACTACCCAGAATTTCCTAAAATCAAACTAAGTTATGTCAAACCTCAATACAAGAACAATGGTATGTTTAAATATACCTTTAGCCTCTTCTTCCTTGATCCTAGCTCTCTTCTTCAAGCTTCAATGGCCTCCAATTTCGTAGCTAGGGCTCACTGTAGCTCTATAGACTCCAAAAATCAAAGTTCACTCCCTCCAGCCTCCTCTAATTCACTTTAAAGCCATATATTTATAGAGAGAGACTTTAATTTGATCAATGGCTCTCATTAAAACCCTAGGGATTGATCTAAAGGATCTAAACCAGTCTTCCAAGGT
Organism: Hamamelis virginiana; assembly: GCA_017140935.1. Taxonomy (NCBI): domain Eukaryota; kingdom Viridiplantae; phylum Streptophyta; class Magnoliopsida; order Saxifragales; family Hamamelidaceae; genus Hamamelis; species Hamamelis virginiana. The sequence continues at coordinate 160,575 of JAESVK010062930.1, forward strand.
CTCCCCAGTCGTGTTAAGTCCCCAAGCTGAGCCAAATAGCAATTAGAAGAGTCCCAAGGCAACAAAACTCTCAAAACTTGAATAATTGGCGGAATAGAGAAATGGGCTCTGGTGACCGTCCACCCTAGGACTGTTGGCCGTCCCTAGGAGGATAATCATCTAGCCCTAGTGCAACTTTTCCCTATTTTGGGCCCCTCTTGACCCATCTCGGCTGTTTTCGGCTTTTTGGGCCCGTTTCGAGTCCAAATTCGGTGATTCAAACGTCAAAACGATCGTGATTCGATTCTCCATGTTTTAAGAAGTGTTTAAAGTAAAAATGCATTGAACTCAGTCAAAGATTTTAGGAGGAAGTCGACAGATTAGTTGTTTTGGGCCTGTTGAGCCCAATTAGGGTTTTGAAATCTGCTAACCGATCTCTCTCGAAATCTTTTTTACTTCTCAAAACAAGTTTTATAATCATTTAAGAAAGTGTTTTAAAGCTTTTCAGGGCTTTGTTTTGATAAAAAGATCGAATCTCGGTCATTCCCAGTTGAAACCCTAATCGGAGCTTAAAAGGGCCTTTTGGGCCTTAAGAGCCAAACATGAGCCCAAAGGCTCTATGGACTTTGCCACTTATCAACTTAGCTACCAAACACACCCTAAATATCCATGCCAAAGCCTCAAGACCATCCGGGACAAGATCGATAGTTATTCAGAGCTTTTGTGATCCAAAGGACAACGTTGTCTTTTAAGTCACAAAAGGCTTTATTTCTTATCAAGCCAGGCTCGAAATGCCATGAAATTTAGCAAGGACATTCCTAGACTCTATAAAAACTAAATGCAAAAAGAACCGACTCAATCTGACCTAAAAACCTACATGCGATAATGACCTCTAACTAACTTCACAAAAGAGTGCTATGAGTGGCTTAGGTTTCAACACCCTATTCCACTTCAAATCATAGGCAACCATTCATGACCCTTCCCATGGTCAAAAATGGATGTCTACAGTATGCTGATTTTTGCCCAAATTCCTTTGTTTAGGCATCCGATTAAGTGATTTTGCTATTTATGGAAAGTTTTCGCTATCAATTACTTTCCCTACAGAAGTCCATTTGACGAACTGTTGACTTCGTGGCGATCCTTAGGGAATATATTAACATATTTTGGCTTTATTTCACATATTTCCATTTTTGAAAAAATTCCTTTTATTTCAGTTTTTTCCTATTTCAGCAGTATTATGGTTTCTAGACTTTATTCTAGTATAAATATGCATGTAGTCGTCTTGACAACTTAGTTTTTTATTTAATAAGAATTTATTAAGAGTTTTCACTATTTTTTCCTAGTTTCTCTCTTTGTGATGATTGAGTACTAGATGCCTATTTTCCTGGCACTGTCTTTGTGATACGTCAATAGGAAAGTGGAAGATTGTTCATTGTTGGAGAGCTAGTCATCGATATTCCGCTACATTAACCTTGGATTTCTGACATGGAGCTTGAGCAACTCCTTCCTCATCGTGTTGCAAGTGCAGATCTAGCTTGTCAGCGTGGAGTTTGTCGGTATGGAGTTAGTGTAGATCTTTCCTCACCGAGTTGCAATTGCTAAAAGGAAATAGAGGAAGGGAGAGGGAGAAGAGAGAATGATGACAGAAGAGAGTGATCGGAGAGGATCTCCATCTCCGATGACTTCATCTTCCTCTCCGGCAATCTTCAAATGAAATATGGGGAGAGAAGAGGGAGGGAGAGAGGAGAAACGGGATACATATAAGGGCAATTCTGGTATAAATAAAAAATTATTTTAAATTTTAGGACTTAATACATTAAAATTCCATTAAAATGAACTTTAGCTATTAAAAATCCTAAATAATGACTTTCTGCAAGAGAGGTGCCTAAAATAGGACTTTTGGCCAATTATCCCTTTTTTTTAATCTCTCACATAACTTTCTCTCTCTCTCTCTCTCTCTCTCTCTCTCTCACACACACACACACACACACACACAGAGTTTCTCATCTTCTCCATTTTTTCCCATCTCCATCTCTCTCACACATAACCCCAATGAGCTCTCAAACCCCCTTATCTCCTTCACCCTCTCTCTAACCCACAGACTGTAAACCCCAACCCTGACAGTTCTGCTGCAACCCCAAAATAACACCTCCCCAGTTTCTCTACAATCCTGAAAAACCCATCTTCTCCACCCACGAAACTCTTAAGCCCCAAATCACACCTCTGCTGCAACCCCAAAATCACTCATTGTCTCGCGGTTTCTCTCCATCTACTATTCTTCTGTGCCCTAATTTCTCTCAAGACATATTTCTCTCTATCCCGTTATTCATGTAAATCTGGAATGGCGTTTCCAATTAACGCGTGTGTTGAAGCTCCAATGGTGTTGAAGCCCCTTCTCCAGCGTCTGGGTGAAAGGTTTTTTTTTTTATTTTTTGGGCAAAATATTTCTCCTATTTTATATGTTTATTTTGAATTTTTTGTGTGAAAGTTGATATTTTTATTGGCTTCTTGTTATTTGTTGATTGTTGTTGTTTGGCTTTTGAATGCATCATTGTTTGTTGGGTATTATTTTTTTTCTTGCATTTTCTCGGCTGCCCAAACAAAGGCTCTTTAGTCATTTTGTCATTTGGAAAGTTGGTAAGTAGTGGGAAAGCTGATGTGGCTCAAATGACACTGCCATTTGAGGTGCCAAATTTGGCAACCCAAGCTGCCATTGCCAAAATTTGGCACCCCAAATGGCACGTACACTATTAAAGCATGCATTTTGGGTGCCAGTACCAAATTTTGGCAATGGCAGCCCCATTGGAGATACTCTAATTAAACCCTATTCACCCCCTCTAGGGTTAATACTTGGGACAACATTGCCGAACCACATAAATTTGGTATCTTCTCAATTAGTTTTTTTGATGTTTGTTTGGGATCATTTCGATCTCCCACCACATAACCATATAGCTTCGGCATAACAAGTGGTATCAAAGCACAAAAAATTAAGAAGAAATATAGATTTTGATTATGGAGACAATTAAAGGAACTTGAGTATGCTAGACTTCTTACATTTTGGATTTCAGCTTTTCTCCATTATGGTTTGAATATTTTTTGGATAAAGCTAGGCTGACTTGAAATTCATGTGTTTAATATAATGTCACAATGGTTTATGACATTTGGTTACAAGAAATCATTGGATGAGGATATAGAATGAAGTGGTTTATTTCCTTGAAATAAATTTTATTGCAATTAGGTTGATAGAGTTGAACAATACGAACCAAATTTATAGCACTTTGACGGACATGCAATATGTGGTTTTTCACGTAAATATAGATGCTGAAAAACTGGAAGCTTATTAGGTATATTAACCTCTTCTCGAAAAAAGTAGTTTTAAACAGTTCAACGAAATGGTGCCATTTTTTTTCTTTGCCTCCATTTGGTTGAACTTTTCAAAAGTATTATTTTGCTTTATTTGCCACATTAGATGGTATTAGAACCTTTTTATTTATTTATTTTTTTGAGTATTAAAATTGTAGTATGCATAATAGTAGTAGGGCCCTAAGGTTTTTGGGGCTCTAAGCAACATCTAAAATGGGACTCTACTTTGTATTGACACAAAAAAATTGCACATAAATATTAAGTAGATACTATTTTTCTTTTCTTTTGTTTACTAATACTCATACAAAATTTGATGGCATAAATATTAAGTAGATACTTTTTTTTTTTTTTTTTAAGTAATAATATTGCCAGGTAAGACAAACATAGGAGTAGAGCATGGAAGTAGCAAGGGACATATTTTTTGTCATAGTACATGATTACATAACCATAATGCGATCCTGTAAGAACGTTCTTACGCTCGTTATCGTAAAGAGTCTCTTGTGGAAGCCATAGGAATGATATTTTGAAAAACCGACCGTTGGATTAGATAATCTTTTTATAAATGTCATGTCTGCCAAAAATTACAGTAATCTGATAATTGGTTTTCAAAATACAATCTATGAAACGCTTTGACAGTATTTACCGTTGGATGCTGTCAAAGTTGTTTAAATGTCTATATTTTAAAAACTAACCATTGGATCACTGTGATTTTTAGCAGACATGACATACATATAAATATTATCTAATCCAACGGTCAATTTTTGAAAAATATCTCTCCCAGTGAAAATGTCCTTACGATAAGAGCGTAAGAGCATCCTTACAGGATCAGTTCTATTGTTTCAGCTAAAAAGATAAAAAGGAAAATGAAATGCAAATATGAAAGACACAAAAGGACCATCAGGCCACTTTTACCTACTCTGGAATAAAAGTATCCCAAAGGCCTACATCAAAAGAGAACTCATTCCAACCACTCTTGCCTTCTTCCCCAAAAGTTTCTCCGATGTTTATCGACGGTGTAATTTCTTTTTCCCAGAAGTCTCCTATGGGTTCCTCTCTTAAACCGCTTGTGGAAGAGGTGGCTACTTTATCACCTTCCATATCAACAATCAAGCTCTCCCACCACTGAATTTCGTCTAGTGGGCGCAGTAACGTTGTCCGAAATGAATTGCCAAGATTATCATTTGATTGAATATTATCTAAGATTGTAGATTTTTCCCTCAACCATGGTAGACCTTTGGAGAAGGTCCGAGGCCGAGGCTTTATGATGTTACCTTCCATTCTCGTTTGGGTTTTATTTTCTTTAACCTCTTTCCTTGGAGAAACCATCTTCTTCTGTTGGTGGGTGTTACAGTAGTTTTTCACATCATTGGCTGTTCGTCCCGGAAGTCTACCAGCAATCAATGCCCATCTATAAAAGTAGAGTGAGTTACTATGAATAATAAATTAAGCTGCTTCTTGAATTTCTTGTGAGAGCAAATTTGAAATGAACTTAATTACACATGCCCGAGTTGTTAGATTCCGTGATAGCATGTTTTAGCTTAGATGAAAAGAATCATAACAAACAAATAACGAGTAAATATATTGACTGTAAATAAATCAGTTTGAACCAACCGGTGCATCACTGTGATTTTTGGCAGACATGACATACGTAACAGGACTATTTAATCCAACGGTCAATTTTTCAAAATACCTGTCCCAACTATCCCAATAAAGAGTTAACGTACTTATCCAAATGGGGTTTGGACCCCAATGTAACATTTCTATATATATATATATATAACCGATCATGCAAGAACATTCCTATGCTTTTACCGTAAGAACACTTTTATTGGTAGAGGTATTTTTGAAAAATCGACCGTTAGATTAGATAATCTTTATATGTATGTCATGTTTGCCAAAAATCATAATGATCCAACGGTTGGTTTTTAAAATATAGATATTTAAACAACTTTGACAGCATCCAACGGTAAATACTGTAAAAGTATTCCACGGCCTGCATTTTCAAAACCGATTATCGGATCACTGTGATTTTGGCAGACATAACATTCATAAGAAGATTATCTAATCCAACGGTCGGTTTTTCAAAATATCATTCCTATGGCTTCCAGAAGAGACATCCTTACGATAACGAGCGTAAGGATGTTATGATAGAATCGCTTCTATATATATATTCTTTTCTTATAGTGACGTACTAAAATAAATTATATGCGAGCATCACTTATTGTAACCCGCTAGATTAGCGAGGAAGCTGTGATCATATCGGGAGCCAGTGTGACCTCTAAAAATAAAAGGCATCAAATGAGATTGTACCACAAGAGACGTCTACACATAACGCAGAGTAACTTATTTAAGAACATGCTCATAAGAAAATTTATATATATATAGTTCACATGATATAAGTTATGTCTACATGAATGCTATAGATTATTGTAGGATGCATATTTTGGAAAACTAACCATTGGATTAGATAATGTACTCATGGATGTCATGCATGTAAAAAATCACGGTGATCTAATGTCAGAATTTCAAAATATAGTTATGAAAAACTGTGATTGCTGAAAACTGTCACAGTTTTTTTCAGTGACATTTATAAGAAACCGACAGTTGGATCGCCGTGATTTTTGGCATTAAATATATATATATATATATATATATATATATATAATATCTAATCCAACGGTCAGTTTTTCTAAATATACATCACACAATAATCTATGGTCTTCACATGGATATAAGCTTATATCGTCACTGGACAAAACTATGACAATTTTCAACCATCACAGTTTTTCATAGCTATATTTTGAAAATTTGACATTAGATGACCGTAATTTTTGGCATACAAGACATCCATAAGTACAATATCTATCATTCTAACACTCAGTTTCAAAATATGCATACCACAATTATCTATTGACAGGGTTGGCCTTGAGATCTTTGGAGCCCTAAACGAGTTTCTAAAACGAGCCTGCTATATATTGACATTTTGATACGCACAAAAAAAAAAAAAAAAAAAAATTGCACATAAATATTAAATACATATTTTTTTTTATTTAATAATACTTGTACAAAATTTGGTGGCAAATTCCATTATCAAAATATATATTATAAGAAACTGTAACAACAATAATAAAGTTTTTTTTTTTTCTTTTTTTTTCTTTTTCTTCTATTTTTTCATCATCTTGCTTTTGGATCGTTTGGTTATTGAGAAAATGTGGATAAGAAAATAAATTAGAATTTATATCTTTAATTTTTAATTCTTATATGATTTCTTGAGTTTTAGATATTTGAAAGCTAAAAGATGTGGAAAGTTTAGGGCCCGTTTGTGTTAACTTTTTCTAAAATCAATCACTTTTAGAAAACTATCTTTACAAATCTTTTTACAGTTATTTTCAAATCATATCTTTACATATTAAAATTTTCATGCTAGAAGTGATTGTAACAAAAGTTAAGAGCCCCAACTTATGCCACAATCACTTCTAGCATGTAAAAATTTTGCCAACCATCCTATTACCTTTCAAGTTCTTACAATCAAGCGCCGTTTGCATAAGTTTTTCTTAAAATAACTTTTGGAACCTAAAATTCCATTTGTTTTAAGGGGATGTGATGATAATAACTACTTATAGACAACTAGAGTAGAGATATTGTAACAAATTAAAGTTAAGGATCCCAACCTAAATGGGCCAATAGATCAAGTGGAATTTTGAGTTTTAAAAGTGATTTTAGGAAAAGCTAATGTGAACATGCCCTTAATTGATTTTGGGGCCCAAAGCGGCAACATTGATTGCTTGCCCTCTAGGCCGGCTAGCCCTATCTATGGGCTTCGTGCTTGCATAAATTATGTAAACAGTCCCAATCTAGCTAGTCAGGGCATATGCTTATATATCTTATGTAAGCATGAAGCTAATAGATAAATGTGGGATTTCAAAAAACTGACCGGATTAGATGCTATATTTATGTATGCCATGTATACAAAAAATTATAGTGATCCAACAGTCGGTTTTTCATAAATTTTACTGAGAAAAACTGTGATAGTTTTTCGATCTACATCACAGTTTTTCTCAATGACATTTATGAGAAACCGACCATTTGATCATTGTATTTTTTATATGCATGACATACATATATAAATATAATATCTAATCCAACTGTTAGTTTTTCGAAACACGTATCTTACAATTATATATTTACTAGCTTCATGCTTACATAAAATTATATAAGCACATGCTGACTTGATCATTTCAGTGTATATATATTTATTAGAACAACACTGAGAATTCTTGGCCTACTCCCATTAAAGTTTGAGCTTAAACTACCATATAAGGTTATTGCATTTAATATATTTGCTTATATAACTTGAAAGTACAATAAGACCGGGTCCGGCATAGTGAAATCTAGGATTGGGGGTGGAGGTGATGTTGAAGGTTGTTGGAAAGGAGTATTTTTGTCCAATTCATGTCAAAATGACTTTTGGCATAAAAGATCTTTAGGAATGACTTTAAGTATGAAAAGTTTCTAAAATAGGACATTTGTCCAATTTTCCCTAAAGAAAATAAGTGGAAAAGGAACTCGCATTTATAAGAAGTTTTAAGCATTGTTTTCCGAGCATATATATTCAAATGAATTTCCAAGAAGGTATGTGTCACATTTTTTTTTTTTTTTTTATTATGGGCCCCCAAAAAAAAAAAGAAAAAAAAAAGAAAAGAAAAAGTATCCATATTTACCACCACTAGTGCATGGCCAACATAATTATCAGTTAACTTGAGATATATACTTTGCACTTGCCTGTTACCCAGCAGCTTACGAAGCCTAATAATTAGATCAGCTTCATCGAAGGCAAATTCTCCTCTCTTAATATTTGGCCTGAGATAGTTCAACCATCTCAATCTACAGCTCTTCCTGCACCTGTTCAATCCTGCAAATGCAACAAACAGTGATCAAGCATCTTATTAATCAATCTCTCTCTCTCTCTCTCTCTCTCACACACACACAGTATATATATATATATATAGCTAATACCTGCTCTGAGAGGGACCAGATGCCAGTTTCCTTCTCCATACTTCTCAATGCACTTCCTGAGAAGAACATCTTCTTCATTAGTCCATGCACCTTTTCTCACTCCCAAGGGACCCGCCATCTCCATAGAAAAGATGTACGTTACCCGCCTAACCAAAATAAGAAATTAATTATGTTACGTGTGACACTTCAGCTCACACAGCTCTCTGTCCAGATTTATCTAGATAGCCTTCAAACCTACTTAATTATAAACAAAAAAACATCTTCCCATCCTTCAAATTAATTCTAAGCCAATATGGAGAGCAATTACGTGCATGAATGCCAACCACAAAACGGAAGATGATTGAATGAATGTAGAGCCATTGAAGGGAAAACTACCCCTTTCACGTGGACACGTGATCCTATCGTTTTTATCATTTTAACTATGAATGTTAGAACATCTCCAACCATGCTCTCTAAAATTTTTACAAATAGCTTCCTATTTTAGCTAAAAGCTATTTTAGCTAACCACTTTAATACTAACTATTCCAATCATATTCCATATTTTAACTAATCGTGAAAAATTTTATTATTGTTTTAAAATTTGTCTTAAAGAATTAATATTAAATAATTTAACAAAACTTGTGATATTAAATACATTCTTCCAAAAAAATATTAAAATAAGGAAATAGGGATTGAGTTTGGCTCCTTATATGTAGAGAGTTATTTAGGAAGAAGTTAAAATAGAAAGGAAAGTAAAAAGCCTGAGCATGATTTTTATATTTTTAACTTTCTATTTTAACTAAAGAACCAAAGTTGGAAGTAGATTGGAGATGCTCTTAAAAAATGTGAATGTCCAAAAACAAAAGTCAAAAGTGTGGTAGAAGTTTGACTCGTTTTCGAAATTCAAATTTGTAACTTAATGGAAAGACGTGTTGCTTTAAAATGATGTGACCACTTCATCATACATTCCAATGCTGCCACAACTAATGTTACTGTCCTTGCATGGTTGACGTTTTGGAACACTTCCAAGAATAATGTGAACGATCCCATCAAAAATGCAATTTTAGTTTGTCCCATGAATTTGTATTCGAGCCACGTACGTATTAATCCAAATTTCCTTATATTGATTGTCCCTGCCGTTGAAGGATAGATTAAATGTATGGCTATTAGGGCGGACAAAATCTATTCATACTCATTAACCCGTCTAAATTCATTGTATTAATAGATATGGATTGGTAAATTTTAATAAATGGGTTCTAATTAAGCCACCCAACTGAATCCATTAATTATTGGGTTGAATATGTATACCCAGTGAGTACCCAATGGATACCCAACTAAATTGATGAACTTTCTCCCTTAAAGCTATCATCACTGTAACAAAAGCTCTTCACCATTTTCTTTACCTATATTGATTATTATTATTATTGTTATTATTATTATATTATTTTTTATATTCTTAACATTTTGTTTGGCTGCTGAGAAACTGTGGGAAAAGAAATTAACTAATGCTTTGTTTGGTCACTGAGGGAAATAAAGGGAATACAATAATTTGCCACAATGTATGTGATCTAATTGTAAGGGATTACAATCTCATGCCTATCATCTCTTTCTTTTCTCCCTTTGCTCTCTCGTCTCTTTCTCTCTCTAAAAGTAATTAAAGCTTATATACATTAACAACATGGGAGATAGAGAAAATGGGGAAGGAAATCTTTCTTTTTGAGAGAGAATATGTGCTTATTAACTTTTTGTTACATGCTGAGGAAATGGGACCCATAGAAAACCAGAGTAACAAACTCTCTCTCTCTCTCTCTATGTGTGTGTGTATATATATATGCTAGCACATTGATCCTACCACTTGGATAAATTAAAACTTAAAATTAAGGTGATGGAGTCTACTCTGTTGGAATTTTTTATTTGGCTAGAGGTTATATATATATAGAGCAATTTGTTACGCTAATGTAGCGACCCTAGAATTGCTTCCCTCCTTCATTCTCTCATCTCCTTAATTTTCTCCCTTTCTTCATTCTAATTGGTTGTTGCATATATGTGACATGTCATTTAATTCCCACTAGATGCACAACAACCTATGCAAAACCCTTTTTATTAGCTTAAGCTGATATATGGTTTATCCGCTTAAGACAGTAGTAACTGTTGGATTAGAATGTGTGGCGCGGTTGAGATGCATTCCAACCATAATAATGAGACACGTGGATTTATAACCCGAACCTGGATCCAAGAGACTTTCAAAACGTCTTTCAACTTTCCAAAATTGAAACCCTAAAATCCCAAAAACCAAAAACTCCCGCTATTTCCCGTTCTCCCTCTCTCTCCCCATCTCTCTCAATCCGGCTACAATGGAACTCAACCATTGATTCTCTGCCTCTCTCTATTGTTGAAGCAGCCACGAAATCTAACACTATTTAGGCTAAACCACGAGATCCAACGGCCACGAAGGTTCAATAGGGAAGCTACTCGCCGACGTGAAACCCACTAGGTTAGCCACCGTTGAAGCTCTCATTCCTTCTATCTGATCTGATCTCTTTGGCATAAATTTTCTTTCCCATATGTTGACATTTAAGGTTTTGTTTGAAACATTGATTCCAATGGTGACATTTGATATGGATCTCGTACGTGTATGTGTGTGGGTTTTTTTTTTTTGCTTTCAACTTTCCTTTATGTTCGGATTTAGTATATGGTTCATCAATTTGTGACCATAATATATAGCGGTTGAGTTTCAAAATGGTTCTGAGTGTATTGAAACTCATATGTTGAACCAGTTATTAGGCCTTTTATTATTATTATTATTATTATTATTATTATTATTATGTGACCTTTGGTAGAAAATCTTAACAAAATTTGGGGTTCATGGTACATATTATTATTATTATTATTATTTTGGTAAAACATGGCACATTATTTTCGTTCTTCTCTTTTTGCTACTAAAAAAAATAAAGAAAGGAAACTTGAGTAATTAAATGTTTGATGGAAAGTCTAGGACTATATTAGCACATGAATTAGATAAAGAATAGAACACTGAATCTGAACAGTTGTTGTGGTAATGGTTCTTCTCACAATATATATCAAACAAAAGTTTTTTTTTTTTTTGTAAGAAATTAAAAAGAATAGCTAGAAATTCGAGGATCGATAAAAGTTCAAATTTGGGTAATAAAATATCAAAACTCAAAAAAATATGCTAATTTACAATATTCCGTGGCACATTTAATTTTAATCTTAGCTAATTCATGCTGAGATTATTGGAGTTTTTTTTTTAAAATGGCCTTTTAAAAAAAAAATATATGGGGGAGTGGCCTTCTAAAAAAAATATTTGGGAGAATGGCCCTCTGACTTGCCACGTGGGTAAAAACCGCTGTTTTAAACGGCGGTTATAAGGTCCAGAAAGAACCGCTGTTTCAAACAGCGGTTTTACATAAATACAGGCATTCAAACCCAGCCAGTGCTTCACACCTCAATCAAACCAGGCAAAAAATATCCCATACCCATATCCCATACCCCAAACCCCACGCAACCCAAACCGCAGAAGGCATTTGAAGCCCCTCGTGAAACCCCTTTCTCGCCGGAGTCCACCGCTGCAACTGCTGAACTCACCGGAGGTCACCGCTATATGGAGATTGATGGGCTCGTCTCGGTCTCCGGCGTCGGTACTGTCTTCATGCGTCCAAACAGCCTCAGTTTTCTCCAAATCTCCCAACCCGTATACAATCATCCTCACTGCAGTGTCGAATCCACCAAATGTGGATCCAGCGACCCATATTCACCAAAACCCTCCACCTTCGCTTCTACGCCCAATCAGCCCCTGCATCTATCCTCCACGACCACCCCGAAGTAGCGCCGCCACTCACATACCTTGACGACCACCCCAAACCAGACCCCAAGTACGCGGAAATCATACGCGCCGTCCCACGCGCCATCTCCGGCTCCAACATCTCAGCCAAAGAGCGCAAGGTCGATGACTGAGATACCGTCGACGTCGCCGAGAGTTAAGGATTGAGTGGATGAAATGAGGGTTAGAGAGAGAGAGAGGGTTGCGAGGGAGAAGGGTTTCGTCGGCCCTTCACTGCGAGACGAAGGTTGCGGAGGAGGACGGCAGCTGGGGTTTGGTTGGAGACGGAAAGGGGTTCGCCGGCAGTGAAAGCCCACCCACTAAAAAGCTTCATTTTTCTTTTTCTTTTTTGCTTCTGTTTGTCCCAAAAAAGGCTGAAATGAAACCTCTCTTCCTCTGTTTGCCACCATTTCCACCTGAGTTGAGAGTTACCGAAGGTGAAACGGGATTTTTTGTTGCTAAAAGTTCGTGGGTATGGGATTTTTCGCTGAAATGGGTTGTGCCGAGATGTGGAAGTTGAGTTTGTGGGGTATGATTCTTCGGACAAGCTAGTAGACTTCATTGTCAGGCATCAAATTCGTGGGTATGAGATTTTGTTTTCTGTTTTCCTTGTTTGGGCTATGGGAATTTTTTTTGGCTGCTTTGATTAAGGTGTGAAAGGACTGCTGTGTTTATGTAAAACCGCTGTTTCTAACAGCGGTTTATGGCCTTTGACCGGTCAGAGAGCCATCCTCCCAAATATTTTTTTTAGAAGGCCACTCTCCCATATATTTATTTTTAAAAGGCCATTTTAAAAAAAAAAAACTCAGATTATTGTGATTTTAATTTTTACTCCCATCTTTTTTAATGTAGCAAAGATGTAAATTAAACTATTTAAGCCAAAGACAGACAAATCTTTTGACAAGAGACATAAAAATTAAATTAACTAAGAAGCCTATTCTATCCAAGTTGTCTCTTCTTCTCGATCTTGGTGTACTGTTCTATTGGTTTTGAATTCTCCTGTTGAGTTATTGGGTGAGAAGATTTAACTTTGGACTTGAAAACTTCATTAGATGAATCTTTTTATATGATCTTGTACATGTGGTTTGGCTTAATTTCAGGAGTATATGTATAATCGGCTTCAATTCAAGTACACTGATCCCATTGTATTGAATGTTATTTTATATGATCTGTGTTGTTTCATGATGATGTCATTTAATATATTTTTTCTTTATTTTATTTTTATTATGAATGTAGGTGTTTGATTCCAGCTATGGTTGGTATTTCACATTTGTACAAGGTCTTGTGTATATGGGACTTATATACTTCGAGGGTTTCACCACCAAGCAGATGGTGAACCTATTGAAAACGTATGTGAAGCTCTTTGCAGTTTTAATGGGATCTCATGGACTAACCAACTATCCAGCGTAGTGCATGTTTAAATCAACAAAGGTAAATTTTGGAATTGTGTTTTTAGATTTTTATCATTCTTATTATGCCTCTTAAAGTTGAAATCATACTGGTTTTCTTTAAAATGCATATAGAGTCCAGGTCTTCTTTTGAATTAAGTTGGATTGATTAATGCTATGAATGGAAATTCCGGATTTAAATTGTGAAATCAATTATGTTTTTTGATACTTTCTACTTGGTCAACCCTTGTTATTATCCATTTGGAAGCATAGAGAATTCAATTTATGGAAATTTCTGATGAACTCCTGTGTTTATGAATATACAGGTACTTCCAGACATGGTAATGGGTGCATTCATTCATGGGTTGCGACGGAAAGTATGTGCATAATCGGCTCCAATTCAGGTATACTGATCTCATTCAGTTTGTTAAAAGATCAATTACCCAAAGACTTACTGTCCAAATTAAACACAACTTGGAGTCACCAGAGGTAAATGTGGTTACTTATTTTGTTTGCAATTTAGACGTACATGTGTTTCTTATAGTCTAAATTGTGTATGTCTTAGTGGCATTTTTAACCCACTGAAGCATTGCAGCTCTTTGTTCTGTATTTTTTTCCCTTTTGTGAGTCTGAAATGGTTTTGTCACGACTACAAATACAGGTGATTGCTTCTGATCATTTTATTGTGAGTAATTTTTTTTTTTTTTGAGTCATAGGGTCTAGGTTATTTTCCTTGGCTGTGTACAATCTTGGTGTTTGATGACATGACCTTTCAAGTAAGTTGCTGTTCTGAAAATGATGTTAATGATAAATTGATGGCTAAAAATGAAAGTTCATATTTATTTCATAAAGCAACAGTATTAATTGTCCTTCCTTGGCATGAAATTATTTATTCATTTGCTTTTATTACTATTTAATATGTCAATTGCTTCTGGTTGCAGATCATTTGGAACTCTTAAACCCAGGCAGAACTGTTGAAATTTGTGGACCAACAGCATGCAAGCCAAGGTTCTGAAAATGATGTTAATTCTTTTTGCCTTGGTGTTGGTTTGAACTTTTGACTCATGACCGGTGTTCTAATGTAGAATTTATCCTGTTTAGCAATTTTACTGTCCCAAAAGTAATTTATTTCTTACTTTTGGATGCAAATTTAAAAAGCAAACTAGTCATGATAGGTATGGGACTTAAAAGTGCTATTTGGAAACTAAGAAGCTTCGAAGCAAAATACTACTATTGCTTTATAAAGGAAAAACATTTTGATTTTCTAATTAAGCAATTTTTTTTTTTTTTTTGGATTAACAACATAGGTGCACAAAACAATGAAGAGTTGTGCCAAGGAGACCGATTGCTAGCATCTCATAGAGATGGTTTCATCAGTGCGGCTAAACAATATGGGATTTAGAGTCACGTACAGTGTAGAGGTCTAGATGACTTTTAGTTCTATGATCAAAACTCACTTTTTTGGTTTGCATGGATAGATGTATGCCTGTATTATATTATCAAAATTGAGCAAATGGGCAATTTGTTTGGACTTTGCATCACGTCCCCATTATATTAATTTCCCTCAAATCAGGTGTTATGATGTCCCTTCTATTTCCATGGTGTTGTCTTTTAGTGGCTATTGTAAACTTCTTCATTGGACTCGACATTTTTTTTTTTTTGTCTATGATATAGGGTTCAAATCTTTAAGCAATGGTTAAAGCTTAGGGTTTAAAAGACAAATTGTAGGATTAATTTCTCATTTATTCATTTAAGTAGATGATGGTGCCTTATTTATCATGTGCCCTTCAATTCTCTCTATAAAATGACATAGATTATCATATCTTTCTCAACTTTATTTTTATTTTTATTTTTATTTTTATGTAGAGTATAGAGAATAATAAGATTTCAAAAGGTGGTGCCTTATGAATCTACCTATATCTTGGGGAAGCCACCCTATAATCTCTTTGTGATATGCTTTTGTAAGGCAACAACAATTAAATTACATTTTTTTTCCTTCTTTTTGAAGAACAGTGTTGGTGTTTTTGGTAGCTATTTTAAACCTCGTCATTGAATTTGATCTTTTAAACTTTTTTTCATTGGATTCAAAACTATATATTCTTCATTGGATTCAAAAGGTACAAGTTTGGTAATGGTTGAACTTCGAATAGGGGTAGATATCTGTATGTTTAAAAACAATTAAATGTAAGAGGGAAAGAGATGGCACTAGATTGGATGCCTATGACAAACAAGAAGATTAATATTTAACTATTCATATTAAATAATTGAGGGCTTCGTTAGCAATATTTATATTTTGTTAATTTTTCTTTTGCGAATCCGCACATCGTGCGGGTCAATACTAGTAAATATATATATATAGTCCCGTTCCTGTGAGGACTTTCTTATATGAGGACTTGGCCTTGGTCTTTTGGCCAATGTAAAATGGGTATTTTGAAAAACTGACCGTTGGATTTAATATTCTTCCTATGTATGATAGACATGCCAAAAATTACAGTGAACGGACTACTGGTTTCTTAAATACAGACTGTGAAAAATTAAATAGCTATATGATGCTTAACAGTCTGTATTTAAGAAACCGGTGGTCCGATTACTTTGATTTTTGGTAAACCTATCATACATAGGAAGAATATTAAATCCAACGGTCATTTTTTTAAAATACCCATTTTACATTGACCAAAAGGCTAAGTCCTTATATAAGGAAGTCCTCATAAGAAAATTACTCTCTCCCTCTCTATATTTATCTCTCTCTCTCTCTCTTCTCTCTCTCTCTCTCTCTCTCTCTCTCTCTCTATATATATATATATATATATATATATATATATATATATA
>JAESVK010062941.1:0-15150 GCA_017140935.1 Hamamelis virginiana
TAGAAATGCAACACTAAAAAATATTGCATGTGCTAAAAACTGTGCAACTAAAGCTCACTATAAGTTTGGTGCAGACTTGAAGTTGATTATGTGATATATCTATTTAGAAAGTACAAGTAGTCAATTGTTGGGTGGGGTAATTTGATGACTGAAAAAAAAAATCCTCTGTTCTTAAAATCAAAATTGCATTTGCTTGAGGAATACAGAGAGAGTGCTCCCATTTTCTTGCTTTAGCTCTGATCCTTAATCCACATGGTTTGTTCATAAGGGGATTCAATATACACCACATGCATCATTGTGTTGAAGTATGAGCTACTAAATCTTGATCAACATTACATTATTAAAATATATTTTTTAAACTATCATATAAAATAGGAAAAAAATTAAAAATTTCAATATGAATAATAGCCAATGGCGGAACTAGCCTATTTTAAGGAGGGCCATGGCCACCCCAACTTTTCACTTTCCTTGTATATATATATGTATACAATATATTATGTGTAGGATGGGGAAAGGTTGATCAATGGCTCGCCCCGCCTCGATTTTACTCCTAGTTCCGCTACTGATAATAGCATTTGTTAATTTATTTTTGGATATTTTAGCCATCCCTTGTATAAGATTCATATATCATTATGTACAAAGAGAGTATTCATAAGAGGTCCTTGACTTTTTAAATTTTCTCTCTCCCTTGGGAAATGTCACATCAAAAAGCTTAAGAAAAGATTAAGGTAAGTATTAAGAAAATAAATATTAATTTCTCTCTCATGTTGGGGTTCTTCCTTTTCATTTTCCCTCGTTCTTTCCTTGGATGGAGTGGTAAAAGGGAAGGATGAGATTCCATTAAGAGTTAAACAATTAAAGAATAATGCAGGTGTTAACGCGTGGTAAGCTTGGATTTATTAGAGCATCTCCAATCCTGACTCAAACTCAAGCTCAAATTCAAATTTGGGTAAAAAAGCCCAAAAAACATTCTCCAACCCTGACTCAAACTCAAACTCAAATTGAGTTTTACTCAAACTTAAACCTATACTGAGTTCAACCTCAAAAATTTGAGTTAGAAAAAATGACCATTGGAAGGTGCCTTCATTCTTCCCTGCCATAATCTTCTTCCCATTCCATGTGCATCCCGGCGAACCAGACCATCATCTCCCTGACGAACCAGTCCCTCTCTCCCCGCAAACCAATACCTTCCTTCTTCCCCGTGAAACCCCCCCTCTCTCTCTCTCTCTCTCTCTCCTGCAGAAGCTACAGAAATAGCCGTGCAGATCTACGAAGAAGCTTTTGGGCAGTGACGACTCTCTCTCTCTCTCTCTCTCTCCCTCCGTCTGTCTTCCTCTGTCTCCCTCCCCCTGCTGCGAAGAAGCTTTTGCGAGAATGTTTATTTTTCTGGGTCGAAATATGGTTTTGTGTAGGGAAAGTAATCTTGGGGGGAAAACGTAATAAAATAAAGTTGCGGGGAGTAAAATATAATTATTAAAAAGATTTGAGTAAGTGATTGGAGAGCTCCCATTTAAAAGGAGCTTTCTACTCAAATCCTGACTCAATTTAAGTTTGAGTTTGAGTTTATGATTGGAGAAGGTCTTACCTCACAAATACATTTGGTAACCATGATCGTAATCATAGCAAAGAATATTATTGAATAATCTAATATATATATATATATATATATCATTGATACTAACAATACTACTTACAGTTTGGTAACCATGATCCTAATCATTTATAGCAAAGATGTTTTGGTTATTTCCTCACAAATACGTAATATCCCCAAAATTCATATTATTTAATGCCCTTTAGACATTTTGTGAATTAGCTAGGTATATTGGTAATTATAAAATAAAAAAAAAAAATTAAAGGATAAAATGAGAAAAAAAAAATACATATATTAGCCAACTAGCTAGTGAATCTGAAATTAAATTCCATATTTCCACATCGATAATGTATGGGAAAAAGACACATCTTATATATGTGTGGCTCTGTTTGACTTGTGCATGGATGCTATGGAATATCTATAAGGGCCTATTGGCGTTAACTTTTTATTTTTTATTTTTTATTTTTTTTAAATCACATTTAGAGCTCAAAATTTGACTTCATCTAAGAGAAATGATAATTACTTTTAGGCAACTTGAGGATTAATAAGATGGTTCGCAAGATTTTTCATATTGAAAATGATTGTGGCAAAAGTTAGGGTTAAAGTTAGGGGACCCAATTTATGCCATAATTACTTCTAGTATGAAAATTTTGATATGTGAAAAAGATGATTTCAACACAATTCTAAAGAGATAAATAAATAGATATTTCTTCAAAAATGATTTTAGAAAAAGTCATGTAAATGGGGCCTGAGCATCTCCAATGCAAAAGCCAAATTTGGCATTCCAAAAAGCACTAGTTTATGCCAAATTCCAAGCCCATTTGGCACTTTGGGATGCCAAATTTGGCTTTTTGGCATCAAGGAATGCCAAATGAAGTCATGAAGTATAGAAAGCGACCAATCTAGACATTTTGGTAAAACTGATTTTCTCCGGATTGAATCAGACTATGAGACTACCATGGTTGGAAAGAAGATTTCTCAAGCTTCGCGTGCATATAAAGAACGTCCAAATCCGACTCCGGACGAGAAAGATACAAGCATTTGAAGTTGTAGCATTTTATCGAGCATATTTTACCGAGCATATTTTACCGAGCATTTTGGCCCCATCAAATTTCAGCAAGCCACTACTACCGATAGTTCCACTTTCCAACTATCGGTAACGCTATCATGCATCCAATCTTATTTTATCCGGAATTGCACCACTACCGATAAGCATCCAATTCGCATTATCGGTAATTCTAGCATGCTTTCAATTTCCTATTTCCGTAGAATGCCATTACCGATAGTTCAATTTCACACTATCGGTAATGCAATTTTACTTAGCCATTAAGATAGCTTTTTGAGGGCATTTTGGTCATTTTGCTTCAAAGATATTTTTTTTGTTTTACTTTGTGAATATCTCTTGGACACCTCTCTTCTCCTCTTCACTCTCTCTCACGCCCAACTCTCCTCTTATCTCATTTTTTAGTTTTAGTTTTTAGCTTAGAATTTTATTAGCTTAGATTTTAGTTAGTGATTAGTTTAATTTTATTTTCATTGTAATTTCATTTCTTGTATTTTCTTTGTATTAGAACAACTTTGTTTCAATTTTAGTTTATGTAATTTATTTTCATAGTTTCAATTTCTGATTCAAGTTCTTCAGTTAATTTACTTTTAATCTGCTAATTTTCAAGTCAGGAGTAGCTAAGTTCTAAACAGCTGGGATTGATGGGGAATTCTTGACTCACATCTAAGGTAATGATTTTTCACACTAATGCCTAACTTGATAGATTTAGATATTGATGATAACATTGTATATGCTCAGATCCACAAGAAATTGCTAGCTTTTACCATCTGTTGACAGGGTTTCTTGCCACAGGTAGTTCTTAGCGCTAAAAGCATTCCAAGTGTTTGTTTAAATGTTTGAAAGAGTGTTTATCATTAATATCCTATAATCTTCAAGAGGGATGATTTTTATTGCAAAATCCTCCGCTCAGACCATTCTTCAATGTAATCTGAGCGTGTAAATGTTTGGGTTTCATTGTTAAATATCCCATCCAGACCATTCTTCAATGTATTTGGATGAGTAAAACAAGTGTGAGAAATTAGAACCAAGGAAGTGGGCAAGTTGAACTCTAAATCCCAGCTCTTTATTTTCATTATTTTAATATTAATTAACTTTTATGTGTTTAGTATAAACAACTTTCAAACCAAACCCATCATTTTTATTTTATTTTTCTCGATTTTGAGCAATTTTCAAAGGAATTTATTTTCTCGACTCCCTATCCTTGTGGATATGACCATGGGTACTCCCATGAATTACTATGCTTGCAACAGATAGATCCTACGCTTGGGATTGAACAGTACTTTATACACGCAAGCAGGCCTATTGGCGTTAACTTTTTATTTTTTATTTTTTTTAAATCACTTTTAGAGCTCAAAATTTCACTTCATCTAAGAGATATGATAATTACTTTTAGGCAACTTGAGGATTAATAGGATGGTTCGCAAGATTTTCATACTGAAAATTATTGTGGCAAAAGTTAGGATTAAAGTTAGGGGACCCAATTTATGCCATAATTACTTCTAGTATATAAATTTTGATATGTGAAAGAGATGATTTCAACACAATTCTAAAGAGATAAATAAATAGATATTTCTTCAAAAATGATTTTAGAAAAAGTCATGTAAATGGGGCCTAAGTGTTGGCTAATTGAGAAAGACTTTACTATAAAAGTGTTAGGCCCTTTTTGTGGGTCTAAGTCCAATGAGTTGTGAACAAGCTACACTACGGGTAGTCGTCTACTTTTTCTATCTATTGAATTTTTTCAAAATAAAGCAATTTTAAAATGGGTTATATATTGGGGTTTTCGAAAATTTCATTTGTTATTTAGAAAGCTTGAAAGTACATTTTTGCGCTTGTCTCACATTGGAAAAGCATCAGGAGGTTAAAGCTTGTATAAGTTTTTAGTTTGGACTAATGGGTTGGGCCCCAAAGAGTACCAAAGTTTTGTGAGGAGGGAGGACCTACGCAAGATTGGGCTTGGACCCAAAAACCACACGCGCCCGCCCCGGGTTGGGTTGGGTCATTAGATCCTATGGGCCGTATTCTTTTTGGGTAAAATCAAATTGGGTTTCTAAATGGGTTGTGTGCAGACTTGAGTCTGAAGCAGAGCTGACCCGCGCACGAACCAAACAGTCACAAACCGAACTGGTGCAACCAAAGGGCACGGATCCCTCTATAAATAGGGGTCCGTCTAGACCATTTGGGTATCCCATTTAGAATTGATATTCTTCCGAGTTCTCTCTCTCTCTAGTGTTTCCAATTTTGGGTTCTGGCTTACATTCTGCGTTCCAAGTACTGCATAATTGAAACGCTGTGTCTTGGTTTAATTGAATTATATCACAAGGGTATTCTGCTCTATTTTCTTTGGTGCATACGTAGATAGAGGATCTATAGATTAACCTCGTTTTATCCTAAGGCGAATTTGCTGTTAACCCGGTGCACACATTTGGTGGAGGTAACTATTGTCTTTAGGAAAGCGACATAGTAACGTGACTTAAGGCGTATATTCTAGTTTTGAGTATGACAGGGTACACCAGAATTCAACACTATCCTGTCAACCCAAATTAAGAAGGGACTTGATCCCAGGTATCTGGTACGACCACTAGAGCTTTACCAGTATACTAACCAATACCTTCTTGTATCTTTAATTTCTCTAGAATTATATCTATTCTTATTTTGCTTTCCCCTAATGCTGTTGATTCCTGATGGATTGAGATGAGGTGATCGATGAAAGACAATTCAGTTTTATTGTTGAATGCAGTCTCTTTCAGACATCTGAAGTGGGTCAAATGATCTAAAGGGCATTTAATAATATGAATTTTGGGGATATTACGTATTTGTGAGGAAATAACCAAAACATCTTTGCTATATATGATTGCGATCATGGTTACCAAACTGTAAGTAGTATTGTTAGTATCAATGATATATTAGATTATTCAATAATATTCTTTGCTATGATTACGATCATGGTTGCCAAACGAATTTGTGAGGTAATAAATCCAAGCTTACCACGCGTTAACACCATTATTCTTTAATTGTTTAACTCTTAATGGAATCTCATCCTTTTCTTTTACCACCCCGTCCAAGGAAAGAATGAGAGAAAATGAAAAAGAGGAGCCCCAACATAAAATCAATGTCTCCTATATTTGAAAATTATTTTTGCAATGAATGAAAAATTTTGAAAATATACTTTAATAATGTGTTGTGACATTTCCCAAGAGGGAGATAAAATTTAACATCGCCAAATCTTTCTCTTAATTAACTTTCTAAAATTTAATATTTTGCTATGATTACTATCACTTTGACTTCCTATTTATCATGTCATTGGATTTCATTTTATTATGCGGTCTAAAATTATTTTTAGATCGAGCTAATAAAATGCCACTTGATCCAAATTAAGAGATTGAAGGGATGAAAATCACTTTATACAATTCGAGGGGTGATAAAATGATTAGTTCTCGAATAATCTATCCAATGCTAAAAGCCAATTAATTTGGTCCTTCAAAGCCATTTTTTGATTACTTATGGTAAAACTGGTTATCCATTTTGCTAGAGGTGCTTCAACGTACTTAAAAGAGCTATTTTTTGGTTCTCTCTATCTCACTCTCTTTTCTAATAAACAAGCACAAATTCCTATACATTTTGTGGGTCTTGGAGATAAAAAGCGAGAGCAGCTGCAATTTGGTTAAACCAATATTTGGAGGGAAGTTTGGCAAATGCATTGAAGCATGCAATTTTGAACTTTTAGCCAAAAAAATGGCTTTGGCTCTTCCTTTGGCAGATGCATTGGAGAGAAGAATACGTCTTTTTGTTAATGTATTTATAAGCAAATTGGTGATTTTTTTATGATTTTTTTCAATATATTTTAAACTTTATGAATTATTTTCTCCATAGAATAAAACTTATATAATAAATAAAATATATTGAGAAAAATCATAAAACTTCACCTGTATAGTTGTGGATATATTAACAAACTAAGATAAATATTGCATTAAAAATAATAAGCCGAGCACTATTTTTAAGTCAAAAAATCAAATATTTAACTAACAGAAGGGTGCAAAATGTTACAAATCAAAACTATAGGGAGTCAAAGTGTTAAAATAAAAACTATAAAAGTGCAAAGTATAAATTAGTAATAATTGAGGGGTCTAACTATAATTTTTCCTAATTTTAAACTATGGACAGTGTGGTTAGGTAGTGTTGACCGTCATGATTGAAAATTAATTGCAATTTTATATGTGCATTTTTTTTATTCTTCTCTCTCACACTTAATTTACCATTGATTTGAATTAAGGACAATATGTTAAGTATAGTTCACCGTCATGGTTGAAAATTAATCGCAATTTTATACGTGCTTTTTCTGTATTCTTCTATCTCTTGCTAAATTAATTAATCATAAATATAAGAGTTGTTAAAGTTTGTCGTTCATTCAAATTCAACCAATGGATTTGAAAGGTTAAATAGTCTTTCCATTCAAATTCAGTATAATCCATAAGAGTTGTTAAAATTTGTCGGTCAATTGAGTATAGCTCTCTCAATTTAAACCCTTTTTGGGTTATTATATATGTGCTATTTATATATGATTTGAGTCTACTCAAAACAATTTTGTGAAAAATGAATTGTACTCACCTTAATTGAGGAAAATAAAAATATAAATGCATGATATTTATGTGAGCCTCTAGCCAAAATTCCATCTCTTTCCTTCACATTCCCTCTAATGTACTCTCTCTTTTTCTTCTTTCTCTCTTTTCTCTTTTCGACAGTTACCTCAATCCCTTTCCAAAATTTTAATGCTAATTTGTTCCTTCAATTTTATTGTTAAATTAGGAATGCCGGTCTTTAGAGTGGTTGTGTAAGATATATAATGTATAAAATAACAGGAATGATATTATAAGATGTACATCATGCAAAGTGGTGAGGCAAATGCGGAGCATATTTTGAAAACTGACCGTTAGGTTAGATGAACTGCTTATCAATTTCATGTTCACAAAAAATCACAGTGATCTAACGGTCGATTTATGAAAAGATGACTAGGGAAAAATGTTGATATTTTGAAGAACAAATTAAATGTAATAATTTTTCACAGTAACATTTGTCAGAAACCAACCGTTGGATCATTGTGATTTTTGGTAAACATGAAATTGACAAGCATTTCAAAACATGAACTACATTTGGCCCTCTTGAGGACACCTTATGCAGCTTTATGTAAGGACGTAAGATATAACATATAATAGCATCCCTATGTATAGAAAATTTTCAAAAAGTCAGGGAAGGCCATGGACCCCTTCCCTTCCCTTTGGTTTCACCACTGAGCAGTTTGGCTAAACCAAAATTTGGAGGGGCGTTTGGCTAATGCATTGGGGCATGCAATTTTGAACTTTTAGCCAAAAAATGGCTTTGGCTCCTTGGGGGATGCTTTGGCTCTTCCTTTGGCGGATACATTGGAGACAAGAATACATCTTTTTGTTAATGTATTTATAGGCAAATTGGTGACTTTTTTTATGATTTTTCTCAATATATTTCAAATTTTATGAATTATTTTCTCCATACAATAAAGCTCATATAATAAAAATATATTGAGAAAAATCATAAAACTTCACCCGTATGATTGTGGATCAGTCAAAAAATCAAATATTTTACTAACAAAAGCATATGAAGTGTTACAAATCAAAACTATAGAAAGTCAAAGTGTTAAAATAAAAATTATAAGAGTGCAAAGTGTAAATTAGTAATACTTGAGGGAATCTAACTATAATTTTTCCTAATTTTAAACTATGGACAGTGTGGTTAGGTAGTGTTCACATCGTGGTTGAAAATTAATAGCAATTTTATATGTGCATTTTTTTTTAATTCTTCTCTCTCACACTTAATTTATCATTGATTTGAATTAAGGACAATATGTAAGGTAGAGTTCACCGTCATGGTTGAAAATTAATTGCAATTTTATACGTGCTTTTTCTGTATTCTTCTCTCGCTAAATTAATTAATCATAAATATAATAATATATTTGAATTGAAGACAATATTATCTTTAGGTAGGGTACCGTTCACCTTCATGATTGATAATTTGCAATTTTATATGCGTTGTTGTCATATCCAAACTATTTGCCAAGCTGTAAATGGGACATTATGTGTTTGATTCTATTGTCGGTCCAACTTATAATCAAATTTTTTTATTTATTTTAATTTAAATTTTTATTTGAATGAATTGCATCAACCTCTCTTAAGATTTGGCAAAATTACAAAGATCTCCTCTAATATTTGATGTGTTGAGGAATGTGAATTATGTGTAAATTAACCTCAGTATTCTGTGTAAAATTGAGAATTGGGGATTATGTGCAAAATTGAAAGTCAAAAACGAATTTTGACCGTTTGAAGAGTATTTTGGTATAAAAAAAGAAGTGATAAATTCATGTTCGTAATTATTTTTGGATCGGGTTTGTTCACTTAATATTCCGAAAACTTAGGATTATTTACGTAAAATAGCATTTTATTTTTACATGCAATATTTACAATAGATTGCTAATGTATTTATTTGCTAGTGATCTAACACCATATCACCATGGCGGTGATCATCCTGGTGTGGTCAATCCTATAGTAAGACTACACTAAAAAGTCAAAATCAAAAGATTTGAGCCAATTTTAGAAATACAAAAATACGGAAATGCTAATAGACCTCTAGATGACCTGCTGCAAAACAAAATTTGAAAAATTAATGTTGGATCATAGACCCCTCTTATGTAAGTCAAGCTTGCCATAAATTACAGTGATTCTACAATCAGTTTCTGAAAAAAAAAAAATGATTGTTAAAAAACGGTAATATTTTGAAGAATTGAATAGTCATTGTTTTTTACGGTGACATTTTTTCAAAATTTGGCCTTTGAATTATCATGATTATTACTAAAAAAAATAGTGAGAAACATAGGATTATTGCTAAAAGAAATTTGTATTTTATTACCCAAGTCAAGACAAATAAATGTGTGACTGGATTTCATTAAATTTGCTTAACATATTCTTCTTAGCCTCAGATGATTCAAAAACCTCCTCTTAGCCGCGTTAATTAATGTCCCATACCCCTTCCGTCAAGAACGCATTCTGCAGTACGGTCCATTAATGGATTCAATATGTTTGATTCTTCCAACTATATACACATATCCTACTCTCCTGCTACCTTTTGATATACGAAACTCTCTTGACAGAGTCCTTCAAGGGCTGTTATTGCCCAAATTTGTGATTAACATCCAAATGAGTACTTACTCGAATGAACTATTTAAGTTGCTAAATTTTAGTTTGGCGTCTCAAATAGCATGAATGTATTAGAAATACTCTTAGATAGGGTTCACCACCAGTAAATGGACCTTTTGCTGTTTAGGTGGAAGAATAAAAAAAAATTGTGTTTTTTTTTCCCCCGAGGATTTATATATAGCCATTTCATGAGAAATAAGAAGGCGGATGAGGGGACTTCTTCAATGCTCAAATTAGTCAAATAGCAGGATTAAAAAGGAATGATATTATTGAGATGAGCAAGAAATTAAAGGGTTAGCCCAACCCTCCTTAACCTGCATTAGTACGCATGCATTAGTTCATTGATTGGTCTAAGATAGTAATATTCAAAAGAAAAACTAAATCCAGCTCCAAAAAAAAGAATAAAATTAATAAAAATAAGAAGAAAAAGTGATATGACATTTCCCAAGGGAGACATTTAGTAATGTGATGTTGATTAAAATTAAAAAATATATTTTAATTTTTTTTCCTATTTTATATGATAGTTTAAAAATATAATTTAATAATGTGATATTGATCAAGATTTAGTAGCTCATACTCAAGGTCGGCCCTGAGCTAAAGCCATTAAAGCAATGACTTTATGTCCCCAATTTCTTGCAAAAAAATGTGTTCGGATCCTCTGCTAGCATTTGCTAGCAAAGCAAGGAGATTATGGCACTGCAACAAACTGGGCGATCCAATGGCTGAAAAAACACTAAATCCCAAAACGGCGGCCCATGTGACCGTTTTGCCTAACTGGGTGTTAACGGCTCCAAATTGTGGGTTTCCTTCTTTGCCTAACTGTAACAAACTCGCCTGTTCCTCCTAATTTTATTCTCTCTCATCTTCATCTCTGCAACTGCAAATCTGCAATTAAAACAAATGAGCTGGTGGTGGGCTGGAGTAATCAAGGAGTGTGTTATATAAGAGTTTGAATGTGAATGAGAAATGGAGGTTGGGGATGACGGCGAATGGTGGTGGTGGAGAAGGCATCAGATGATATATATAGAGATGAGAGTTGAAGGGGCTGTTTGGGTTGTTTAATGCTGAAGTTGGTGTTTATAGAATGTGTGTTTGTAATTTACTCTAATTAAAACCTGACAAGGCTTGATTGGGAGCCAAGAAAGACGAGAAAAAGGAAAAGAAAATGCCACTTACTAATAAATTCCTTTTCTAAATGATTTTTAAGATTTTTCTCTGTGTGGTTTTCCAAGATCCAAACAGAGGGTAAAGCTCCCATTCGTGCTTTTGATCTGGCACTCACTTCATTCTCTGATTACCAACATAAACAGTAAAACATGGGCAGGTGAATATATGCATAAATCAAGCACTCTGGCATTAACTACACTAATCATATAGGTTTTCATTACAAACCAGGATGGCATAGACATGCTCCTAAAAGCCATATTTACACTGAAGCAATCAAAAGCAGCAGCAGAGAAATATTGTAAGAGGATATAAATCTGTATATAATATAGATATGACCACAATGTGAAATGGAAACAGAATGCGTGCAATCATGCACTGAACCCCTTTTGTAGAGAGCTCAAGGCCCAGAAGGAATGCTATGGCAGGCTTGTCCCGATGCCTCAGCCATCTGCTCCTGATGAATTATGATAAATTTGTTAGTATATATGAAGATTGAAAGGATCGGAGAAAAAATAAAAATAGTAGTTGAATTGAAGATCAAAGTGGGTTAGAGTTAATTGCCTTTGCAGCACCGATTGCTCCAGCCCACCACCAGCTCATTTGTTTTAATTGCAGATTTGCAGTTGCAGAGATGATGATGAGAGAGAATAAAATTAGGAGGAATAGGCGAGTTTGTTGCAGTTAGGCAAAGAAGGAAACCCACAATTTGGATGCCGTTAACACCCAGTTAGGCAAAACGGTCACATGGGCTGCCGTTTTGGGATTTAGTAGTTGTTTTCAGCCATTGGATTGCCCAGTTTGTTGCAGTGTCATCATCTCATTGCTTTGCTAGCAAATGCTAGCAGAGGGGAATGCTAGCAGAGGATCCGAACACCTTTTTCCTATCAAAATTTTGGAGTCTGTAGACAATGGTCTTGCTGGCCTATGCCCAGGGCCGGCACTGGTCATTCACCACACCAGAAGCAGTTTTGTTTACGGATATTCTTGTCTGTTTTGACATGTTATGGGTATGTCAATTTATCCATTGAAAAAATCGTTCCTCAACTATGTGTTCTAATATATATATATATATATAGTGGAATTTATCGCTCCAAATAAGAAAGCTATTATGAATTCTTGGACTGCTTGATTTACTGTTCAAAATTATTCTATCAACATTTCAAACTCGAGATTTCTTCAGATCGAAGAAGATCGATCTGAAGATGGCTGAGTCTGCAGTATCCACTGTTGCAGGAAGGCTTGGTGAATTGCTCGTTCAAGAAGCCAAGTTCTTACACGGGGTGAGTGGCCAAATTGAATTGATACAACTTGAGCTGGAGCTGATGCAGACATACTTAGAAGATGCAGATAAAAGGCAGATCCAAGATAAGAGAGTTCAGACTTGGATTTCAAAAATCAGAGAAACTGCTTCTGATGTTGAGGATATTCTTGACACTTTTCTCCTCCAAATTGCATCCAGAAGAAGAGGAGGCATCAAAAACGCCTTCAAAAGGTATGCTTGTATCATCCATGAGGCTGCAGAACTTCACAAGGTTGGCTCCCAGATTGAAGACATTAAAACCAGGGTCACTACCTTAACAAGATGTTTGAAAACTTACGGCATAAAACATATAAGGGAAGGTGAAGGCGGCCCTAGTTCTGTGATCGATAGGCAACGGCAATGGAGACAGTCTTATTCGCATGAAGTTGAAGAATATACAGTTGCCCAGTTGGGTTGGATGAAAACATAAAGTATTTGGTGGAACAACTGCTGAATGAAAAGAAGTGCCGAGCAGTTTCTATTTGTGGTATGGGTGGTCTTGGCAAGACCACTCTCGCTAAGAAGGCTTATCATCATCAAGACATTAGGCGGCATTTCGATGGTTTGGCATGGGCTTTTATTTCTCAGCAATTCCAACCAAGAAATGTTTTGGAAGGAATTCTATTTAACATCAACTCTCCATCTGAAGAGGAGAGAAAGAGAATTAAAGAATTAAGAGAGGAAGAATTTGTAAAGGAGCTTTCTGAAGTTCAACAAAAGAAAAAATGTTTGGTGATACTTGATGACATTTGGACCAAGGAGGCCTGGGACAGTTTACATCATGCATTCCCAGTTGGAAATTCACGCAGCAAAATTTTGTTGACTACTCGCAATAAGGAAGTAGCGGTGCATGTAGATCCCAGCGGTGTTTGCCTTGAACCACGGTGTCTAAATGGAGAAGAGGGTTGGGCATTGTTACAAAAGAAGGCATTCCCACGAGAAGCAGGTACTCCATAATCCATATACTCTTAATTTATATATATATATAGGGACGAAAACATGAATTTGGGTAAGGGGGAGGCTAACTTTAATTGATTATTAATACTTTATCCCAATACAAAAAATCGAGAACATTTGGTTCATTTTTATCGGATTAGTTTGAGGTAGAAAAAATTGTAGAAGGTTTTAATCCACCGGTATTTGATAAATCATATTGGAAAATGTTGTACCTTCCAAAAAGATTGTCCCAAAAATGTATCTCAAATAATATGGTAGATGATCCAACATTCTCTTTTTTAGCAAATTCTTTTATTGATAATAAATGAAGGAAGAATGTTGTGTCCCAAAAAAATTGCCCCAAAAGTATATCCCAAATGATGTGACTGTTAATCTAACCCTTATCTTTTTTAGAAAAATATCTTTTTGGCAATAAATAAATGAAGGCGATGATTCATTTGGGATAAGTTTTGGGGAGAATTTCTTAGGATATGTAGCAGTGTTGTGAAAGAAGGATTGACATTCATTTTAGATAATTTTTTGAGACTATATTTTTGGGATATATAGTATTACTGAACCATATTTCCATTCAAAACATTAGGGATTTGAGTTGATTGCTTTGGAATTGGGAATTTGGGATGGGTTGAACCTTTTATAGGAAGAGGAAATTGAAAAAGGTGAGAGGTAAGAGAGTAAAATGAAAGGGTAAAAGAAATTTGGGGGGGGGGGGGGCATTTTCAAGATTTTCAAAACTTAGAGGGTATAAAATTTAAAAATGAAAAAGCCAGGGCAGCTGCCACCCCCTCACTTGTTAATGGCTTCATCCTTGTATATATATATATGTCAAACTTCGATCTAGAAACATTTGAAATGTCAAATTCTACTGGACTAGCCAAAACTATTGTTTAACTTCTTTCGTTGCTTGTGCAAATGATTCTTTGATTTTTTGGTTGCAATTGATCATGGAAAGTGCTATCAATCGTTACAAGTTATCACTACGAGAGACAAGTGCTATGAATTTTCAAAACTACCCATTAGCGATCTCTCAAAACTACTCCCATTTATCTCTTGTAGCGATATTTGTAGTGATTGTTTGTAGTGATGTATAACATTACTCATTGATCATGGATGCTACGACTGAGTCCTACGTTGTAAAAAATTCGCCCTTAGGCTGATTCAAGGCTCATCTCAAGCGAGACACACAGAAAATTATCCTAAAGCTTAAAAAATTAGACGAGACTTGTATTGGGTTTATGCACGGAAGCCGGGTACCGGTCTTCCACATTTGATATGCCTCTTGCTTTATTTATTTATTTATATTTTTAAGCTCTAACCTCCAAAATTTATGCCTAACATAAGTTTAGTTTATAAACCTTAAAATCATTTGTTAATTAAAGTTAGAAAAACTGATGATTTAGGAAAAGTCCATTCAACCTCCCTTTTTAACCTCCTTTTTTAGCCTTCCTTTCCTTCCTTCCTTACATGTATGTCCAATTCGGGACAAATATTTTGAGAAATTGACAGTTGGATTAGAAGTTCCACTCATACGTATCGTGCATGCAAAAAATCACATTAATCCGGCCAACTGTGAGTTTTTCACAGTTTTGAGAAAGATTATAAAAATTAATGAAAAATTGTGCACATTGTCACAATCTATTTTTTGGAAAATGGACCATTGGATCAATGTGCTTTTTTGCATGCATGATACGTATAAGTAAATCCAGCAATTAATGACCGATTTCTTAAAACACCTGTTTCAAGTTGGTCAAACACACTAGAGAGGAAGAAAATGGATTTAAAAAGGGAGGTTGAATATATAGAACTGTTGAATAATTTATTAATGGTAAATTATTAATAATAAAAGATA
>JAESVK010062947.1:0-36738 GCA_017140935.1 Hamamelis virginiana
AATTCATGAGTTGAATACTATAATTATCAAATAAATTTGTATGAATTTTTATGCTATTGCAATTCTGGCACTAATATTTTATAAAATTACAATTTTACGCATTATAAAAATGGCTATTTTACATCATTTTCATATATATATATATATATAACTCTTATATTAAAATTTTGGCCTCCTGAAGAAAATATTCTGATTCCTCCCCTGTGAATGTAGATCCTTGTAATTTGTGACGCTGCAACTGCACTTGGAGCTATCAAAAGGATACGGGAGATGTCATATTATATTAATTAGTTTAATTAGTTGAATTTCTAATTACAATTTATTTATTTTTAGAGTTGTGGTATATATATATCTTATTATATATAGAGCAGTTCGTTTGTCCTACATGGCACTCCCACATTGCTTCCCTCTCTCATTCCCTTCTCCCCTTATTTCACTCTTCTTACTCTTCCCTAATTGGTTCATATTTTATTTTATAACAATCTCAAATACATAGATAATGCATGCAAACTGATAATTTAAATTAATATAAGAATTGATTTCAAACTATAAAAGACACTACATCCGTAATCAATACATAGATAATGCATGCAAACTGATAATTTAAATTAAGATAAGAATTCATTTCAAACTGATAAGAGACTCCACATCGTAATGCATGCAAACTGATTATAACCAAGCAGCCCCTCCTCTCTCTCTCTCCCTCCCCTGCCGTGAGCAACAGGTCTGGCATTCACCACCATTAAAGTTGTTTTTACGTTAGTATTTTTTTGCCTCCCCTGCCGTGACAGCAAGCCTGACATTCACCATCAGTAATGTATGTAAGTTTTCCTCTCCATCTCTACATTTACGGATTTCTTCTCTATTTCTATAGTTCTGCTGCTGCTTCTTCTCTTTCTTCTTCTTCTTTTTCTCTTCTTCTACCTTCATCACATTATTATTTAGTGAATCTTTAATTAATTTAATAAGTTTTTATCCTAAAATGAATTTGATTTTTATGTATTGTACTTCGATAAAGAGTAAACATTAATTTCTTTTCATTTTATTACTATCGCAATTAATTTTTTGTTCATAATTTTAATTGTGGTTGCCGCACATCGCGCAGACCGCGCATCGCGCGAGTCAATACTAGTATATATATATATATATATATATATATATATATATATATATATATATATATATATAGGGTCACGTTTCCCTTACACCATATTTTGACACATATGTTTACATCTTGTATATATATATATATATATATATGGTCACGTTCCTCTTTCCATTCTTTTTACCATTATTCCTACCATTCATTTTCAAAACACCAATGTCGGTTTAATATTTTGAGAAACCGACTAGTGGATTAGATACTTTTCTTATGCATATCATGTATGCCAAAAATCATAATGATCCAACGGTTGGTTTCTAAATTATGTCATTATGAAAAATTATTACAACTAGAAAAATTGCAGTTTTTTACAGTGAGATTTTTAAAATCTGACCGTTGGATCAATGTGATTTTTGGCATGTATAACTTGTGTAAGAAGAGTATTTAATCTAATAGTCGATTTTTCAAAATATTCAACCGATAATGATGATTTGAAAATGGATGGTAGAAATAATGGTTAAAAGAATAATAAAGGAAACTTGTCCCATATATATATATATATAGAGGATGCATGATGGAGTGAACGATTGAATTTTCAGTGCGTCAAAGAGCTTAATCACAAGAAAATTTTGGGACCTAAGGGTGCGTGTTGCTGCATCCAATATTAAGGAAGAAGATCGAAGATCACTAGAAGAGTATCCTAGTCATAACTTCATCTTTTCATCACCAAAACGTACCCAATAGAGCAATGCTAGTTCATCCACCTTTTCCCACCCACCTAAGTTGGCATTTGATGTGTGGTTCACATCAATAAATATTTTATTTTTATTCTTTCAACATCATAAAAGCCATTAGTCCACGTGAGGTGGGTGAAAAAAGGTGGGTGAAGTAGCATTTTCCTACCCAATATTGGTGACAAGTAAATAATTAAATTACATATTCCTAATCAGTGATTCAATGGTCGGTTTATGAAAAACTAACTAAGAAAAAATGACGATATTTTGAAGAACAAAAATGTCACAATTTTTTTTATAGTGACGGTTGGATTGGATCATTATGATTTTGGCAAATATGAAATTGATAAGTATGTAGTTCATCTAATCTAACATTAGATTTTCAAAATATGGTATGTATTTAGTCTTACTGCACCTAATAATAGGATCCCTGATAAAATAATATATATAATGTGATAAAGATGATTTTCAAACTAATGCTAAGGATGCTATTGGAACTAAAGATAAGGTTGATCACAACGTATATGAAATTGATAAGGTTGATCATAACATATCCCTCATCAATCAGCGGGGCCAAATATACATTGATATCGATCCCCGGCTGTTTAGGACCGAAAATTAACAACGATAGCATCATGAACTTTCTCTTCATGCACAACCATGGTGGTAGGTGTCACAGGGCCAAAATCAGCCAATAATTTTTGCCTTGTGCGGCACTTAGTCACACTAAGTCAGCCTACTACTTTGGATAGAAAAGACCCACGAGATTGCACAAGCACACAAAGACACAAGCATTTACAGGCTAAAAGCCAAACCTTCAATCTATTAAACAAGATTACAAAAGGGAACTCGGCCTTGGCTTGCACTCAATGTCTAACACAACATTGCCTACAGAATGCAGCCAGGCGTTGCCTTTAAATAGGCTACAAAATTGTATCACCAGTGGAAAACCCCCACTGCTAGGCTAATGTTTCAACCAATGAAACCTATGCATATAAGCACTGGTGGTTGAATGCCAGTTTATCCATCAACTGTCACGCCTTGTTGTCATGCTTCCCAGCCAAGCATCAAGCAACTATCTTTGTTGTGTCTTAGCCTAAGACATGGAACTGCCCAACTGCCGTCTTGTTGGCACCAATCAGTAGCCCTCAGACATATAGCCCAACTGCTATGATGTCCGCACCAATCAGCCACCAGCAATCCCAACTGCTGTTCATGTCCGCACCAATCAACAACCCTCAGTGTCAAGCCTAACTGTTTTGCACATGCCGCGCATGTGCTGCGCGCACCCATGTACAGCGCACACATCTGCGTCAACAAGCCAACCCCACTCTGTGCCTTGACAAGCCATGGCCACGCCCATGTGCCATGACCCTATGCAACGAGCCCACGTTTAAGTATTCGCATGGCATTGCGCCCATGCCTGTGTGTAGCCAACCTTGGCTTAAGGAATGCCCATCTCAATAGCCCACTGCCCACACGACTGCCCACAGTTGCTATGCATTGCGCACATCCGCGCGCGCGCGCCGCATAGCTATTGCCCCGCACTGAGAGAGACCCCTCCCCCCTAAAGAGCATTCTGTGCGTTTGCCCGAGTAGCAGGAACAACCATCAAATGACAGATAAGGATTCCGGATGTGCTGATGTCTCATCAGCACATACTGATGTAGTCCGGATCTGTCCTGATGCCGTGTCCATATGAAGCTAAGTCACTGATGTCATCCCACACACAATTGCTGCACACTTGTGCGCACTGCTGCACGTTGCTGCACACACTGCTGCACGTTGCTGCACACACTGCTGCACACTCTTGCACATACTGCTGCACACACTGCTGCACACACATATGCACATCGCTGCACACTGCTGCACACACACTGCACACTGTTCGACCTTGGCATGCCATCCTCATGCCAAGGCTATGTCACGCGACTAAGGGGCTAACAGTAGGTTATATGTAACTAGAATGACAGGCCAACAACTATAAGGGGTGTTGTACGAACTGTGTGGGTTAATGCCATCCGCAGATAGAGCCAAATGCAGATTGCGAGGTTCAGAACCAAATTCAGGCCACGTGTGGTCTACTAGCTTCCACGACGCTGAGTCTGCAGGGTGGCGTAATTGATCATCCACTTTTTCGATTATCGTAGTGCCTGGTTATGTCTCTCGCTATTTTTGTAGTATGAAACATTCTCCTAAACCATGGGATGGGCGGAAAGTACCAAAGGACTTTTGCAGGGACACAACTCCGCTTATCTGTCGGAAGCTTATCATCTTTCCATCGAGATTTATGACACGTGGGACATTCAGTCGCCCCCGCATATTCATTTCGGTAAAGGATACAATCATTGGGACATGCATATTTCTTCTCATCATCCAGACCTTATGTTTTTAATGTCTTCTTCACCTCGTAAACGGATACAGGCAACTCATTGTTCTCCGGTAACATTTCAGCTAGCAGTACCAAAAGCTCTTTAAAACTCTTATCTGAAAAGCCATTACTAGCCTTCAGCCTGTATAGCCTTGCAACTACTGAGAGCTTTGTAAATTTGGTGCAACCAAGATACAATGGCTTCTCAGCATCTTCTAACAAACTCTTAAACTTGTAAGGGTCGGATGTGCAATGCTCCTCCTGAGCAGCTGCAACCATTTTCACCTCTTTAGGAACGATTTTGAACTGATATTCATCCGGTAGGTTGCGACAAACATCGTCGTTGGCATATCTACCATCAGGTGTAGTGGTAGGCAACTCCTCACCATGCCAAACCTATGTTCGATATCTTTGATCAATTCCATGTAGGAATAAATGATTTTTTATCTCTTCAAGAGGTAAACAGTAACAATTAATGAAAAATCAGCAATGCTATATATCCCAGAAAAATTCTCCCAAAAAATATCCCAAATGAGTCAAAACCCTTTATTTACTATAAAGAAAAAAAGAAAAAAAAAAGAGAGAATTTATAACAAAAAAGAGAACAATTGTATCACCCACCACATAATTTAGAATACACTTTTGAGAGAATTTGTTTTAGGGTATTCAGCATTTTTCATGAAAAGTTAAAAAAGATGGCTCTTTTCCTCACCTTTACAGTTGCATACGTCAAGCGGTACCTGTTTTGTGAATACTTTATCGTGTATCTATTAAATTAAAACAAACAGCAAAAAATGAATTTTCAATTAAAGAGAGTGGCATTTTAACGATGAAAACTAATAAAAATTGTAAGAAATTACCCACCCGGCAACTTGACCGTCAATGAACCATGGTCGCCAACCATTGACAATAGTTAAGTTGAGCAACTTTAGCCAATGTTCCACTCCTACGGATGGAACTATCATGTCATGATCACCACTGCATCAAGAGAAAGATTTGATTTTCTTGATTAGCACAGTAAGAACACTTAGGGTCCATTTGCTTAGCTTTTTTAAAAAATTAAATTTTTAGCTCAAAATTTCACTTGATTTAAGAGATGCATGATGTGATAATCATTTTTAGATTACTTGATGCGTAATTGGATGATTGGCAAAATTTTCATATTAGAAGGGACTCACTATGATAAAATTTAGGAAGTCCCAACTTTTGCTACAATCACTTATAGAATGAAAATAGGGCCTTACTAGTTGATGGCTTAACTTCACATTAGATTTATTATTTATTTATTTATTTATTTTATTTTTTTGCCAATCAATAGAGATCACCCTACCCTAATATTAACACATAGGTATCAATGCTCTTTTCTTATAAAAATGGGGAGATATGCCACTAGACTAACATGTCTTCAACACTTAAGTTGATTAAGATCGAGAGGTAATTATTTGTTATTTGAAATAAATTTTGGTAAAGTGTTTCTCTCTCATGCACAATTACAATGAACCGTACTTCTTAATCTTGAGGGACTGTTTGGCAAACTTAAAAATCTAGCCAGTTGAGGATAAGCCTATTTGGTTTTTATTCAGTACTGTTTGGTAAGTGCCTATTTTCTACAAATCAGTTCAATCCTAACCAGAAAATAAGGCATAAACATAGTTTTTTTAAAACCAACTGTAAGTTAGTTTATATAAAAACCATATAACAGAAAGAGATCACAACTAGCCAGACTCAGTTTTCAAAGTTCTCAAATAGGTCCTAGAAGAGCACAAAGGTAAAGTTTATAAATAAATAATTACCTCTCCACCAGAACTAGTAATCCTTCTTTACTAAGCTCGCGATCAAGGTCAATAACACTGGAAATATCTTTTGTGTAAGATAAGCTCTTGTTGCACCTCTACCAATCTTTTTCAATTCCCTGATAGTGCTCATTAAAATCTCTATATGTGTGAGATCATATATAATTAACAAAATATCTCAACATCAATATATTTTATTTTTAGTGAAGTTTACACTTTACATATATACCTTTCGGATGTGTAAAGCATCTTGGACTCTGTCATCATTTACCCACATGTAGGAGAGTGCATAATTAATATTCTGTGAAAAAAAAAGCAAATTAGCTACTTAGATGAAAGTCAATTAAGAGTTGAGAGAGATTGGATGAAAGTTAGTTTAGATGAAAGTCAGCCGTGGTAATTCATCCAACACCTACGAGCTCTTAACTGACTTTAATTTCATCTAAATCAGGTATATTTGACTAGATCATTCATATATATACACACACGCACACACACACACACAAAAATTATCCTATCTGCACGTGCTTACATAAGCTTATGTAAGCATGAAGTTAATAAATAAATAAGTATATTATATAAAT
The DNA here is from genome assembly GCA_017140935.1 of Hamamelis virginiana. Classification (NCBI taxonomy): domain Eukaryota; kingdom Viridiplantae; phylum Streptophyta; class Magnoliopsida; order Saxifragales; family Hamamelidaceae; genus Hamamelis; species Hamamelis virginiana. Next base: position 6,585 of record JAESVK010062947.1, read on the forward strand.
ATTCTTACAAATTAAGTATATGTATGTATGTTAAAAGAGAGAAAGAAGAGGTACATATATAGGGATGGAGTTTTACCCGGCACCAATATTCGGTAAGTTTTGGTGGTGAAAGGATGAAGTTATAACTGCAGTGGCGGAACCAGGAGTAAAGTCTAGGGGGGCCAAGCCCCTTACCAACCTTTCCCCATCATGCACATATCATATATATATATATATACACCCATGGCCCCCCTTGGCTATGCCTTGGTTCCGCCCCTGGTTATAAGTAGGATTAGGATCCTCTTCTAGTGATCTTCAATCCCCTTCCTCATTGGATGCAAAAGCACATTTAGGTTCCAAAATATGGTAGTGACTAACATCTTTGATGCACTGCAAATTCAAATGCTCACCCCATCATCCTATATATATATATATATATATTTTTTTTTTGGGAGTCTGTTATAAAATGCACTTCATGTAAATTTGCGTAAGGTGATCGGCGTAGTACGTGCTAACTACGAAATAGATTTTTGCTAATTACAAAATAGATTTTTCACTCACTGTTGGTTGAATTTGTTGAACTTCTTATGAATGTCATACCCACAAAAAATAATAGTGATCCAACGGTTAGTTTCTAAAGAAACTAGTTGAAAAACCGGTGACATTTGGAAGAAAAAAAAAAGGTTACTCCCTCCATCCCATAAAGGTAAGTTGCTTTCAAAAAGCACACATATTAAGAAAATCCATTAATGCATTGATTTGTCACCCTTTTAATCTTTTCTTTTCAAAACTACCCCTTCTCCTACAAGGCATGAGTGTCATGTCAAGATAATCTTAAAATAATAAAGGGTAATAAAGGAAAGTTAATATAAATATAATTTGATTGTCAAAGTGCCCATCAAGGCATCAATTTGGGACAAAAAAAAAAAAAAAAAAAAGGAAAGAAGGCCTATCTTTGTAGGATCGAAGGAGCACAATTTTTCATAGCGTCTTCAGAAATAGACTGTTGGATCAGTATGATTTTTGGTGAGTTCAGAATCAATTAATTTGTCTAGTTTTTATTCATACTAGTTTAGAGTTGAACTATTTTTCATTTACAATTTGTTTGTTTCAAAATGGATTCTATTCTGGTTCTTTTTTGGATGTTGTTTGGTTCACATTATTTTGTTATTGTTCTATATATACTGCAATTACTTTATATATATGAAAAATTGCCTAATTTAAGTTCATAAATAAAAATAGATTATAAGAAGAAAAAAATTTGTTCAATAAATAAAATATTTTACACAAGTAGTTCTTAATTCCATAATCAATTTGCATAGCCTTTCTTCCCACATCCAATTTGAGATTAAGAGCCTTAATTTTGATGTTAAGTCACGTCGACCATTTGAAAAGTGATTTCTGAAACATTTTCGACTTCAAATAATAATGTCTATATTCATATGGACATATCTAAATAATAATTACTTAAGACATTGATAGAAATTAAAATCACAGTGGTCTGACCATTGGGGTGCGCAATAATTTAAACACTTTAGAAACGTTAGATGAAGAAGAATATAAATCAAACACTTTATTATTATTTATTGGTTCAATTTTTCCGACATTAAGATCTAATTTGGGTTTTTTTTTTTTTTTTTTTTTATAAATAATGTTTGATAATTGGAAAATTTTCTATAAATTTGATTGGTTTTTCTTTCGATTCAAAGAAAATTCAGAAAATTACTACTGAATGATTAAAATAGTTTTTTCTTTTTTGTTTTTTGTTAAAAAAATATTTTGCTAAAGCTACATTGAATAAGAAGTAATAAATTTTACTAGAAAAAAATAAAAGGAAAAAGAAGACATAGTAAATAGAGGAATTCAGGTATTGGCAGAATTAGATAGGCATGTAGCATTTTGACAATAAAGAGAGCGGGAGGAAAAGCACTACAAAAAATATGACTTTTGCCGATGGAAAAATACTGTCGCTAAAACCCTTAATACTGTCCCTAAAGCCCTTTAGCGACAGAATTTTCGTCCCTAAATTTTTGTTGCCACTGCCACCGTCACTAAAGGCTTTAGCGACAATAGAGGTGTTCAGTCGCTATTAGTTTGACTTTTACCGACGGAAATTACCATCGCTATAGATCAAATGACCATCCCTATAACATAGACTTTTAAGCACAGTAATAAGTAATAACGACTGAAACTATTTCTTTTAGGCACGGTAAAGACTGTCACTATTACACACATTTAGGGACGGTATATACTGTCCCTATAACTTAGACTTTTAGGGATGGTAAATTCAGTCGCTATTCAAACCTTTAGTGACAGTAATTACCGTCACTATTAAACTGTTGCATGAGTTCATTTAGCGATGGTAATTACCGTCCCTAATACTCTAAGTAGTGCACATTGTTTCACAATTTTCCTGTTTTCGAAAACCTGTATCATATATCCTACATGCTACAATCTTAATAACCTTCAAAATTGAATCAAAAACATGCCATTCAAAGTTTAAACCATGATATAGTAATGAATATCATAGATCAAAATGTAATCCATAATATGTATGTCAATACAATTGATCAAAAATTGAATCATCGGGTTGCTTTTCCACTTTTACTAGCAAAACAGGGCAAACCTCAAAAGCAAAGAACTTAAACCTATACACATAACACCTGAAGGTAATATCATCAATCCTCCCAATCCTTTCAGCATCCAAAATAGAGTACTGACTCGCCACAGATACACTAAATTCTGGGCATCGTTTCATGTGAAAATGACACAAATCAAACTAAAATCAAGAGTCTGGTTTTCATTCATACAGCTCCAATGTCCTTCTTATCAAGTCCCATGCCAAATGCCACAGTTCCAAGCTCCAACAACTTTCCATTAAAAAAAAAAAGAAAAAAAAAAGAGAAGCAAGTGAATATATTTACAAAGTAGATTGTTAGCTTCATGTAAAATGAAATGCAAATTGTTAACACTTGCCCTCTGTATTCCGATGTTATTTGATACAGTTCCTAGTCTTGCTACAAGGTAGATTGTTTAAGCCGGTGAATTATTTAAAGGAGAGAATCAATATCATCAGCTAAATTCTGAATTTTTATGGGAAACTATGTAGAAAGGAGCATCACATGACCACAAGAAATTCGTAATCTGTGTAAGTCCATTCCAACTGATGCATCACATGACTGAGTCAGGGCTCGTATATGCAGCATAACATTAAAAATAAACAACATTAGCATCAATTACAGAGGCACTACTGAGGAAAGAAAGAAACCTATTTTCTTCCAACACTCCCCCTTATGAGCTGCAACAGCATTTCTTAATGTATCATCCTGTGGCAAATCAAAGAGGTTGTTGGTGACCAAGGCAATGAACCCCCAAAAGAGTAATGAAAACAGAAGCAACACATAATAGAGAAACAAATGAAAATGGATGAGCACTAGCAGATCTGAGCTACATTCATGTAAAAGCATGATGGTTTTCTAGTTATGGTGGTTTTCTAGTTATTGTCAAAATCAATTTATGAACTCCCAAGTACTTGTAAGATAAAGTCAGGCAGACAGGAATCTTACCCGTTGCTCAAGACCAGCTTCTTCAAAATTTAATGTCAAAGATTCCAACAATTTTATGCCTTCTTTAAATTCGTCAACTGCCACATCCTCACTTCCAAGACTCATGTCCACGTCTGCAACTTTTACAAGAAAAACAGCCACATCTAGAGTCTGAAATCATAAGAAGAAACAGGGCAAAACTGGATGAAGCAGAAGTGAGGACCTTTCTGTCACAAAACTAATACAAAATTTTCAATTTTGAACCTTATGTTTCATTAAAATTTTCTTACAATTATTTTTCACAATAGCTTTATTTTAGGCCTCTCCAACTGCAAATAGAAGTTTGGGACAGGTTCCCTAGCCTTACCGCTCGTTTTACCATTCTTTATACTGCTTGTTCTCAAAGCACCAATGTATATCAAATATTTTGAGAAACCGACCGTTGAATTAGATATCCTTCTTATGCAAGTCATGCATAAGAAGGATAGGTCCTCATAGTACTCTTAATGGCTTATTCTAACAGTAATATCCAAATTTGATAGGTTCTTACTTGAAAATTCTGTTCATCACAGTATATGAAGGATAGGTCCCATCCATTATGTACTGTGCTTCTGCTTTTTAAGCATAATTAGGCTTAAATCTAACTGTTGTTAATAAACTTTCGAGAGGCATATGCCCCAGGCCATGAGGCGTGTGCCCCATGGGAGTACTATCTAAAATTAATGCCATGAAGTGTTTTTGCTCCACCTCACCTCAAGGTAAGTGTTGAGCTCTGCTTCGCTCAGGAGGTATGGTTAGGCCTCGAGGTGCTGCTATCCTTTGGTGGAGCTGATTCTGTTGATCGTGAAGCTGTTAAAACCCCGGTGTGGGGCCTGCCAAAGGGCCTCCGATGATTAAGTCAGTAAGATATTTAACTTAATAACAAGTAAAAGAGATGAATTATCTTAGGATGGTTTTGGAGCTGTTCTCTACACACCTTTTTTCCAATTTTCCCTCTTCTTTATATAGGGAGGAGGAGATCTTTGTTTTTTGGATTTGGGTCCAGCGCCCTAGAGGTCAGAGGGTTCCTGGCATAAGAAAGGTACCACCGTCGTCTGCTGGGGAGGTCCCCATAATATTAAATGCTTGGAAGGTTGGTTTATGGAGATCTTTTTACTAAAAGACATAAGGGAGTCGACGATCTCCTGCTTCTCTAATGTTTACGGGAGTATCTTTTCTCCTGGCGGTAGAAAAGTAGTTCCCAGTTGTTTATTTAGTACTTGGAAATCGGCGCAGCTCCTTCTGATGTTTTTAGCTCATTAATGATCATTAATACCAACTAATGATCATTATCTCGAGCGGCGCAGGACACTGGCGAGAGACTGTTTGTCTCTGCGCTGGATGAGACGTGGGCTTGCCACCCTTATGGCTAGCCCTAGAGCCTTCGACGCGTGGCTGTGGGATCCACCACTTCCTTTACTTTTGGGAGAATTGGTTAGAACTGGTTGGAAACGGACAGGGGTGGCCACATGGTGATTTTGTGGGGCTTTCCCCGAGTAACTGATTGGAAACGTGGTTTTTGGGCTCCCACATTGCCCCCCTTTTCCTTTTCCCTTTCCCGCTCGATCTTAGAGAATGAGAGGGAATAGGGAAAGCCGAAGCCTTTAAATGCTCCTTCTCCCCGTAGCTTTTATCACTGGAATCTCCTTTTCTCTTGAAGGCATTTCTCTCTATTTTATCAGTGAAGCTTCTTTCTGCAGTACTCCGTTCATGGCTTCTGGTTTCTCCATAGATTCTTTTCGCCGTGATTATGGTATTCCAGAAAATGTTACCGTTTGGGAGGCCACGGCTGAAGATATGGTGACAATGAGGATATGGGCCCCGGATTTCATCCTTTTATGCCCTTCTTATTTTGCGACTGGCCTACGAGTCCCATTCCCACCCCTGATATGTAGGGTTCTGTCGCACTTCCGCATTGCTCCGACTCAGACAAACCCTAATTTTTACAGGATTTTATGCTCTATTATGGCACTGAACAAACTAGTTGGGGTAAACTTGGATTTGTTGGAAATCCTCCATTGCTACTCTTTCAAGAGGGCCGGTAACCAGGACACCTTCTATCTGTTTTCGCGCCCTGACTAGGCTCTAGTCCATGGCATCCTTTCTCATGAGAAAGAATGAGACAAGGTATATTTGGCTTTTTCGAGTTATTGGGAATTTGGACCTGTGCCTGAAGAAGAGCAGCTCCACCAGGTCCCAAAGAGGTGGGGAGCTCCAGGTATTTTTCTAACCTCTTTTATTTTTTCTTTGTGTATGCGTCTTCTTAGGCCGATTGTATTAAACTTCTGTGGATTTTTCTTTAGATAAAGAGGCCCGGAGCAGGTATGAGCTTACTAGTTTACAAATGGCCGGGGTGTACAAGGCCTTGAAATACAACCGCCAGGACTGGGAATACATGCTGGAAACCTATCTTCAGGACAGAACGGCCCCCAGAACTACTGAATCTATCCCTGTTCCTTCTGTCACTCTTGCTGAACAGTCTCCTCCTTCTCCTACTCTTTTGGAGGTGGAGAGACAGGGGGGAGAAGATGGGGAGGAAGATCCTGAAGAAGAAGAAGAAAATGAAGAAGAAGAAGAAGTTGAGATTATCTCTTCCACTCCAGCATCCGTACCTGGAGCGAGTTCTACGTCTGAGGAGCTCTCTTTAACTAAACCGAGTTTGCCAATGCACTTGAGGCTGAGACGTCCTCGTGCTATTCTTGCAGCAGCTCCCCCTTCCCAGAAAAGGCAAAAAACTGTTGAAGCTAGCCGGAGTGGAGCAGCTAAAAAGTTTGTTTCGAGCAAGCCCAAGATCTCGATTCCAAAGAAAGGCCTGGTGAATGAGTCCCCTACAGCAAAGACCCCTTCTGCACAAAAGATAATCGCTCCGGTCATGCCTCCGGCTGAAAGACCTTCTTATTTACGAGAAGATATTTCGGGTTCTGTTCTCTATCCTTCACAGGTAACTTCGGGGCTCTTGAAGCCTTCATTTATTACTAAAAGGGGGGGTGTGATGGAAGAGGAGTCTGCTCTTCATGACATCCAAGTTTGCTCAAGAGTTGAAGGGCGTTCCGAGCTGTAATTTGATCAGTTCTTTTAATACTTCTGTTGTATGGTCCGTTCTTTCTGCTCCCTTTTTTTTCTCTGTCCTATTTATATCCCCGTTTTGCTCATGCTTTTTCTTTCCATGTTTATAGACTTTGCTGAAGGCGTCCAAGCTGGAGAGGCGTTTAGTACAGAAAGAGGAGGATCTTGTGATTTTGGGTGTGAAGAATTGGAGCTTGACTGACATGGTAGTGAACAATTCGAAGAAGTACCAAGAAGCTCAAAGCGCAGTTATGACAGCGAAAATCGACCTGGAAAGGGTAAAGGGAACCGTGGTTCCTCTTAAGGAGCAGCTTCTTGTGAAAGAAGGGCTGATTGAGGAGTTGCAGAAGGCTTTGGAAGAGGAAAAGAAGGAGAGGGAGAAGGTTGTTCTTCTTATAAATCAAGAGAAAAAGCGAGAGCTGGTCTCTTTGCGGGATAGGCTCCAAGTTTAGCTGGAGGAATTTGTGCGTGAGGCACATGAAGAAGCGTATGCTCTGGGCCTCGCGGAAGGACGCATTGGTGGAGAAGCGAACCAACCGGCTACTCCTGCACTTCCTGAAGTTGATTCTGAGCTCCCCGAAGATGTATCAGTTCTTGTTTCTGAGAAAGTATCTGGTCCTGCTGAGGGCTTTGCTAGTGAAGTAGGAGGTACTGGAAAAGATGCTGAGGGTGTGACGCCCAAGGTTGTGGTTGCTGGCGGGCCTTCTAGAAGTGTGGTTGACGCAGCTACAGTGCTTCCGGAAGGAAGTTCAGTGGAAGAAACCGTGGTCGGGACTTCTCAGGACTTACCTTAGGATCCTCTTTTTTTTTTTTTTTTTTGAGTATTGATGTTTCGGTTCAGTACTATCTTCTTTTTCCGGAATATGCTGGATAGTTGTTTTTTTTTTTTTTTGTAAAGTCATTTGAGCATATTGTAAACCGCAAACAGGTTCTTTTTTTTTTTTGTGGGGGAGTTTTTTGTTTTTTTTTTTTTTTTTTTGCCATTCGTCATTTGTTCTTTCCTATCCCATATTGCCCCCCTATCCGAGCTCTGTTGAAGGGGAGTTGAAGGAGAGGGAGGATAGTAGAAGTGATGGGAAGAGAACAAAATAAAGGGTATTTGGAAGTGTGACGCTTGATGGGGTATAGCTCCGAGTGAGCAAAATAGGTGCCGGATGAGGCTTAATAGTTGCTTACCGTACGGGAGGAACTGCGGGGGGAAAAATAATGAAGTCCATGACGGGATGCAAAAGATGCCCTCGGTGAGCTTTTGTCGTGAAGCTGGCGATAAGATATAGCTCCGAGTGAGCAAAATAGATGCCTGGTGGGGCTTAATAGTTGCTCACTGTATGGGAGAAGCTACACGGGGGGCAAATAATGAAGTCCTTGGAAGGACACAAAAGATGCCCCCGGTGAACTTTTGCCGTGAACCTGTCAATGAGGTATAGCTCCGAGTGAGCAAAATAGATGCCTGATGGGGCTTAATAGTTGCTCACTGTACGAGAGGAGCTGCACGGGGGGCGAATAATGAAGTCTTTAGAAGGACACAAAAGATGCCCCCAGTGAGCTTTTGCCGTGAACCTGGCAGTGAGGTATAGCTCCGAGTGAGCAAAATAGATGCCTGATGGGGCTTAATAGTTGCTTACTGTACGGGAGGAGCTGCACGGGGGGCGAATAATGAAGTCTTTGAAAGGACACAAAAGATGCCCCCAGTGAGCTTTTGCCGTGAACCTGACAATGAGGTATATCTCCGAGTGAGCAAAATAGATGCCTGGTGGGGCTTAATAGGACCCTTAGATGTGAGTGACAAAAGAATGGGTGTGTAGAAAACCGATGAAATACATAATAAGGGGTGAAACTCAGTACATTGGTGCGAGATACGTGCTAATGATAATACAATTTAAGATTGAAACTGTTCCAAGGCCGTGGTAGAGGGTGACCATCAAGGGAGGCTAAGTGATAAGAACCGGCGACACCCAATTTAGTGATGCGATATGGGCCTTCCCAGTTTGGACCTAGTTTGCCATCAGTGGGAGTGCAGGTATTTTCGAAGACTTTGCGAAGCACTAAATCACCATCGGCAAACGAACGAGCTTTGGTATGCAAATTGTAGTAGCTCTGTTGTTGTTGGTGATAATGTTGGAGGTGCTGGATGGCTGTTTCGCATGACTCATCAGTAAGGTCGAGTTCGGCCAGTAAAGAAGTGGTGTCAAGATGTTGCATTTCAGTTCGAAGAGTAGGCATCCCAATTTCAACAGGTATGACAGCCTCCATCCCGTAAGCTAAGGCGAAAGGTGTTTCGCCTGTAGCTCGGCGGCTTGTAGTGCGATAGGCCCAGAAGACGCCAGGGAGTTCATCGACCCATTTGCCTTTAGCTTGATCGAGACATTTTTTGAGGGAGTCAAGGATCATCTTGTTAAAGGCTTCTGCTTGGCCGTTACCTTGAGGGTATCGGGGAGTGGAGTAGTAGGTGCCACGGATGTGGAGGTCCTTATAGAAATCGCGGATGAGTTGATTGTCAAACTGGCGGCCGTTGTCGGTGACAATGGTGTGGGGGATGCCAAAATGGCAAATAATATGCTTCCAGAAGAAGGATTTAACTTCAGTTTCCCCTATACGGCTGTATGGCTCAGCTTCGATCCATTTGGTGAAATAATCAGTAGCCACGAGGAGGTATTTCTTTTGAGCTGAAGCTGTAGGTAAAGGACCAACGATGTCCACACCCCACTGAGAAAAAGGCCAGGGAACTACGACGGAGTGTAAATCTCCAGGGGGTTGATGAAGGAGAGGGGCATGTCGTTGGCACTTATCGCATTTTTGAACAAAAAGCTGCGCATCTCGCTTGAGGTAAGGCCAGTAGTATCCGAGAGATAACAAGTGATGAGCCAAGGACCTGCCCCCAGTATGGCTGCCGCAAATTCCTTCCTGGGCCTCAGAAAGGACACACTTGGCTTCGGCAGGAGCGAGGCAACAAAGGTGAGGCCCAAGAAACGAACGCCGATAGAGGGTAGAACCATTCATGGTGTAACGAGCGGCCTGTTGCTGAGTTTTTCGTGCTTCATGAGGGTCCGGGGGGAGCTCCCTAGTGGTGAGATAGCGAATGAAAGGAGCTCTCCAGTTCGTGGAGAGATCAGGCGGGATTGCGGGAGGATCAGTCAGAGGAGGTAGGGAGGGAGCTGCCTGGAAGGTAATAGAGACCTCTTGCGGCATTTGGGAATCTACCCGGGAAGTAATGCAGGCTAGAGCATCAGCATTGGCATTGTCGTCCCGTTTGACTTGGGAGAAGGTGATGGATTGGAAGGAAGAAGACAGTGCCTTTGCTTCTGAAAGATAGCGGGCCATGCTGGGATGTCGCGCGGTGTAATCCCCGGAGAGCTGACTGACAACGAGTCTGGAGTCACTGTAGACCTGAAGAGAAGTTACCCCTGATGAAGAAGCCCAGCGCAATCCTGCCAACAGGGCTTCGTATTCTGCTTCATTATTGGAAGGGGATAAGCCAAATCATAAAGATTTTTCTGAGATGTCCCCAGAAGGAGAGATGAGAACAAGGCCTGCTCCCCAAATAGTGACAACTCGTTTCATCAAAACAACACATACCCAACCTACAAGACCAAAACCCAAAAGTGGATAAACCAAAAGCCATAGAACTCCTATGGCATACTTCTAAATATGTTTAGAAGCTACATATCGAATTTCATGGCTAAAGGCCAAACGGTCTGAGATGTATAAACAAAAGAAGTCAAAAAGTTCAAATAAGGGCAATCTGGCTATTTCTAAAATACTTCTCTCTCCATAATGTATCAGATCGTGAGACTACCGTGATTAAAAATTAGACTTACCAAGCTTTTTGAGCATATAAAAATCACCTAAATTCTAGTTCGGACGAAAAAGTTACAAGCGATCAAAATTGGGTTTCAAAAGACCACTACTGATAGAAAGTTTTCATCACTATCGGCAGTGGTGCTTCTCGGTAGCACTTGCACCTACTCACTACCGATAGAAGGGAAGTAGCCACTCGAGAAGCCTAGTTTCGAGCATGAATAGTACCCATACTACCCTAAACTCCACAAACACCCATCAAACCTCAAAATTCCAACTCCAAAATCTATATCCACCATATTCTAACCTCAAGAACACTAAATAAACCAAAAACTCACAAATCAAATGGTTTGATCAAGAGATCAGTCATGATTCTCAACCCAAAACTCCAAACTTTAGATCCAGTTTTTGCAAATTTCTCACAAAACCACTCAAAACTACCATCTCAATTCAACTTCTACCAACATAAATGAGGGTTAACAATCATTTAACAACCCTACACACCAATCTTGGCCAATGGTTTCCAAATCAAACCAAAATAAAGAAAAAATCGGAATATGGCTATGAAGAATGGAGTAGGAATATGCATAGGGGAAGTAGCCTTACCTCTACCGAGTGGTTGTAAGAGCATCCACAGTAGAATAGCAAAAACAGAATAGCCAAAGCTAAAATTTTGCTCCAAAAAGTGGTTTTTTGCTATTATGCTTTTAGCCAAATTTTTTTTCCCACAGCAGTGTAGCTAAAACAGAATAGCTAAACCATTTTCTTCCACTTTTACCCTCATGAAGTACTTTTCAATTACATCACATACCCTTCATTCATCTACATGACTCAAACCACTATTATTTTTAATTTATCAAATTAAAAATATTAAAAATAATATTTTATTATTAAATTAATGTTAAATTGTATATAATTTTTTTTTTTTTTTTTACATATTGTACTTCTTCTCAATATTAATAAAAGAAAAATATATATATCAAATTAGAAATGATCTATTGGGGTACAGTTTTTGCGTTACAATTTTACAGTACATCCTCACTGGGATAAATGGACTGTGGTATATTGAAAAATCGACCGTTGGATTACATAATCCTGTTACGTAAGAGATGGCTGCCAAAAATCACACTGATCCAACGGTTGGTTTCTTGCATTTGCCTTTGAAATAAGATGAGACTCTAATGAACACAAATTTTGTCCGATTTTTTCACAGTCAGTTTTCTCGGAAACCAACCGTTGGATCAGTGTGATTTTTGGCAGGCACGACAAACGTAACAGGATTATGTAATCCAACGGTCGGTTTTTCAAAATACCTCACCCATTTTCTCCAATGAGGATGTTCTGTAAAATTGTAACGCTAAAACTGTACCCCAATAGAGATCATTTCTCTATATCAAATATTTCAAAAATCACATGGGAGATGTAAAAAGCAAGTCATAAACTCGGTAAGAGAAAAATCTGTCTAGCACATAAATCTATGCAGTACTGTATTGATATGTCACATCACATGGGAGATGTAAAAAGCATGTCATAACCTCGGTTAGAGAAAAAGCTGTCTAGCACATAAATCAATGCAGTACTGTATTGATATGTCACATCACATGGGAGATGTATGCATGTCATTAAAGTACTATCATCAATGCTATGAAAATTAAAGCTGAGTTTGACAATGCATGTCATCTCTCCGTGTGTATTGATCGTCTATAAAATGGCTTTCTTTTCCCTTTTCAAACACCACATATCTTCAAATTCAACAATAGAAACAATGAGTAACTTGTTCAAACAGATTGCAAATGGAGATTTTTCAGCATCCTCATCATCGGATGAGGAAGAACTTGGCATGTGGTCAGCAGCCTTCTTGGAGTTTGAAACTGGAAACCCACAATCAATAACACACGGAGAGAGTAGCCACAGGCAATTCCGATATCGTGATAGAGTCGGTGGTAATATTCGGCTGCTTAACGACTACTTTGTTGAGAATCCAGTATACGATGAAAGTTTATTTCGCAGACGCTTCCGCATGCAGTGGCCCTTGTTCTATCGAATATTACATGCGCTCCAACACCACGACAGATACTTCCTACAAAGAAGTAATGCTGCCGGCACATTAGGCTTATCTGGAGAACAAAAGATGACGGCCGCACTTCGTATGCTTGCATACGGTATGTCCGCTGATTCAGTGGACGAGTACGTCCGCATTGGAGAGACCACAGCACTCCAGTGTGTGAAGCGATTCTGTAAAGGAGTGGTTCGTGTATTTGGAGAGGAATATCTCAGGTCGCCTAACGCGGCTGACATAGCCAGGCTATTGCACAAAGCAGATCAACGTGGTTTCCCTGGAATGTTGGGAAGTTTGGACTGTATGCATTGGGCATGGAAAAATTGTCCCACAGCTTATCACGGTATTTATACAGGACATGTCCACCGACCGACAATCGTTCTCGAAGCGGTCGCCTCGTATGACTTGTGGATATGGCATGCTTTTTTTGGCATGCCAGGGTCAAATAATGATATTAACGTTCTTGATGCTTCTAATCTCTTTAGTAATTTGCAAGAAGATCGTGGCCCTCCAGCGAGTTATTCCATATCGGGCACCCATTACAATATGGGATATTATCTCGCGGATGGAATATATCCACAATGGGCAACAATTGTGCAAACAATAAACCAACCACAAGTCATACGAGGCGAAGTCAGCATGTTTTTTTCTTTGGTCGCTACATGATGATGCATTTCATTTAATTAAAGTAGGGAAAAATTTAAAAACTAGTGCATTAAATTAAAGCATATAGTAGTTGCATTACACAAGACCTGGAAGTTTATAAACTACCACATTAGACAAGTACTGGAATTATAAAAACTAGTGCATAAATAAGAAAGAGTGAAACTACATAAGATAATAGTCAGGGAGCGGGGAATAGTTGGAGCTGCAACCTTTCTGCAATGCTCTAGCCATAATGGCATTCTTTTGCTATTGATAATAGTGTTGCAAATCTGGGGACATGCCTGTAATGTCAATTTTCATAATTGCCTCATCTTCACGCCTCTGTTCCCTATCGTCGGCAGCCTTCTTACGTTCTTCAGTAGCCCTCATCCTTTCTTCAGCAGCTTGCGCCAATTGAAGTTGCAAAACCTCCCTTTCAGATGCTGCCTTCATTAACGCAAGCTTTTCCTCTTCAAATAGAACCCTACGCGATTCTTTTTGGCCCATCACGTCCCGCATTGTTTCTGTAAATGCACTACTACTATTCGCTGGACTTGCTTTGCTTTTTCGACGAGATTCTTTTTTTGCTTTTTGTCCAGGCGGCCTTTTGTTCCTCATAGGTGAGCTAACACTGTCATTACTGAATGGATTTTGATCCTCATAAAGAGAGATTGGCGTTCGAGGAGTCCCCTCAGCAGGCGACTGGGGGGGGCTATGGGGTAAAGTTGGCGCATCCAGAATTATCCACTTATTAGAGAGTTTGAAAATTTCCCAGCAGTGATCCAAAAGGAAAGGTTTGCCAATATCATTTTCGAACAACTTTTTTTCTTGCACAACCTACGCAGTTTGAATAGAACTACATTACGGTTTCTTGAAAATAGATTGGGACATAAATATAACAATAGAAAACTCACCTCGTCAAGGAGGTTGGATCCACTTTTGGGTCTGTGCTGGATCTGTGCGAGACACCCTCGATATTTTGTACAGAAATGCCTGATTTGAGCCCAGCGATTTTGGATTGAACATGAAGTGCGTGGTTCTGGGCTAACATTTTTACCTATAAAGTGCTGTAAAACTCGATCCCAGAACTTTGCCAAATGTTGTCCAGAACCGGTCACCGGATCTTGGCTTATGGACAGCCATGCTACGCACAATGCCTCGTCTTCTGCTGATGAGAATGACTTTCCCCGCTTAGGCTTAGGCCGTGCTTAAGAAGTTGACATTTTTTTTGCCTAGTAGATATAAGTTATTAAATTTAACTAAATTTTCAAAATTTATAAACCATATCAAATGTTATGAAAATTAAATAATATATTAGAATAAATTATTAAAATTTCATTATGCAAGGTGACTTCAATAGGGGCAATTGCAAACCATATGTCGCAAAAATGGCCGTTAGATTCGACGAAATACATCTCATCTGCATTTCGACCAAAAACCACAGTGATCCAACGGTCGGTTTATGGAAACGATTTGTCAATTCATATTAACCGGTGATATTTTGAAAAACACATAATCTCACAATTTTCCATATTGACATATGTAAGAATCTGACCGTTGGATGACTATAATATTTAATAAACATGCACAATTTAGTAATGTCACAATTTGGATGACTATAATATTTAGTAAACACATAACGTCACAATTTTCAAAATGTGCTATTAAATTGACCATATTGTAATGCATATATATAGTGAAAATAAAACATTAAATATGATAATTGTTTTAAAATAAAAAAATAAATTAAAAGCTAACCTTTTTCAGCTCTTGAAAAGTTGGCAAGATTGGTTTGAGCAAGGTGCAATGTAAGTGAATTTTACAAAGAAGTTTGGGGGCTATTTATAGGAAAAATAAGAATATGACCGTTGAAAGGGCAAATTTGGGAGTGCATTTGGGGTTTGAAGGGTAAAAATGGAAAAAAAAATTATAAAAAGGGTATGAAACCCTCATTTTGCTCATGCCTTCACTCGGGTTCGCATTTGTCCGAAGGGTCCCGCGATCTTTGGCCGACGGTGAGAAGCTCCATCACCGATCACCATCTCCGGTCGACCTCGCCGTCCGGTTATATCGGGCCGACGGTGATAACCCCTACTCGCAGCGGCGCATTTGGTCTGTTTTTCTCTCATATATCTCGCGCGGTTCTCATCTGTTTCTCTCGTTCTCCTCTGCTTCTCTCTCTTCTCACAAATCAGTTCACCGGCCGGTGAAGCTCCATCAATGGATGACGGCACAACACCGGCGGAGCTCGATCACAATGGGCTAACATGAAACTCTGTACGGTAAGAGCTTCGATGCACTGATTTGTTTGGGTTTTCTTCTTCATTTTTTGATTTATTTTTAATATTATATATGTTTGGTTGATGATTGTTGCATGAATATTGTGAGAACTTTGTTTGGTCTATCGAATTTATTTTTCCTTCATGCTGTCTGTTTGGTTGCTGAGAAAATTTGGTGAGAAAGTACGTTTGATGTGATTACAACGGTCTTTTTTGGAGGGCAAAAGGGGTTTTTGCACAAAAAGTGGTTTATTGCTTGATGAACAGGGCGTAGCAAAAAGAGGGCAATTTTTGCTTCCCACTGTTCATTGAGCAAAAAATTTTTTTGCTTTAGCTACACTGCTGCGGACCATTTTTTGCAAAAAATGGCCGTTTTTAGCTTTGGCTTTCACTATTGCTAGACTGCTGCTGATGCTTTAACGGCGGATAATCACCCTTGCTGCCGCCTAGCATCACCGCAAAGCCTCTGCCTTTGCTTCCCTCATCTCTCACGACCACATATGGAAAGAATGAAAGGTTATTGGCCCTTTAATAGTCATTTTTTAAAGATCATAATTATTTTCACTTAATATCCTAAATTAAAGTAACTATCAAAATTATGGTAGTTACTCTCATGTAATACCCTAAATTCGTTTAAAGAATGAATTTTTTACTACCATAATTTTATAAAATAACTATCAAAATTTTGCATTATAAAAATTATATAAAAAAAGATTTCATTTTTTTTATTTTTTAAAAAAAAATCAGAAATAAAAGTTTATTCAAACGAACTCTACATTTGTGAAAAACTCACCCCAAATGAGTCAAGATTTGGATTAATATTTAACTCAACCCCCTGAGGTTGAAGTTGGGAAGACATGTGGAGCAACATGGAGACCAAACTAACGACTTAGGTCACGATCCAATATGGCTGCCAATTAGTAAGAAAATTTCTAGCCTTTGATAGCCGCATGAATCTCGTCCTCAATGACTGCGATGAGAAAATTGGTGCGTGGCATATAACAGACAGCCCATCATGTAATTATTTCCGAATGATTTCAAATCCCTTACAATCACTGGCAATCCACTCATTAATTAAAATGTGTTAAAACTTTTTTTAAAATTGCTCAAAATTCTATTTAGGGCTCATTTGCATTAGCTTTTTTTTAAAATCATTTTTAGTACTCAACTTCAGGGATGGAGTGATAATCAATTCTAGACAATTTGAGTGATAAAATGATTGACAAATTTTTCATATCAAAAGTGATTGTGGCAAAAGTTAGGAGGCTCCAACTTTCGCTACAATCACTTTTAATATGAAAATTTTGATTAGTGAAGAAGCAGTTTGAGCTTAATTCCAATGAGATATATGAGGTGATAGTCCTCCAAAAGTGATTTTAAAAACAACTCACCCAAATGGACCCTAAACCTATAAAATGGAATGATAATATTTTTAAACTATTTGAGGAGTTGAGTTATAGAATGGTTCGAAAATATTTCGGATTCCCGACATTTCCAACAATCACTAGTATGAAAATTTTGCAAACGGGAGCTTAAAATCCAACAGGACATAGCCATTTACAAATAAATCATTTTTATCAGCAACCAAGGTACGTATAGGATGACATCATCGAAAATGAGCTATTCAAGCTATTTTTAAAGAATAATAATAGCTAACTTTAGCCAACTTGACCTTCAGAATTTAAAGAACTTTGGTCAAAAACTCAGCAAAATCAGATGAGTAGGTCTGATGCCTGCTGCTTTTGCCAAAGCGAAGTATAAAACCCAAAATATTTGTCTAAAGTCCCTCCTTATTCACCTCATTTTCAAATACAGGAAACTGTACCTTGTTTGGTCAGACCAGAAGCATCTCCTACAATAATTCATAAACAGTCTTTGAAGTTGTTCACACTAAAAAATGTCGGCCAATTAGAATTGGACATGTAGCATTTAATTGGGGTTTATAAGATAAATCAAGTTAACAGATTTGGTTGGACACGTGGCAAGATTATAATAGAAGTCTAAGTTAATTAAAGACCAAGTCAAATTGGTGATAGAAGTGGGACACATGGCAAGCTATTAAAGGAGATTAAATTGAAAGTTGGTTACAATTGGGATAATGGCTGAGGAGGTTCAGCCATAGTAGAAGACCACGTTTGGGAGGAAGCCTCACAGCCACGTTCTACTCATCATGGAGCCACAATCAAAATAATGGAGATCATGGGGAAGCCATGATCAGAGAATGGAGCAACATGGGACAGTTATTGATCATGGAGGAGCAGTTTTTTCTAGCCATGGAGTTATAAAATGAAGGTGAAATGCAGCATTTCGGAACACAACAACTTCAACAATCAAACTACAAGCATCATGCCTTGCAATTTTTAGCTTTCTTCTTTAAGTTTCCAATTCCATTTTCGATTCTAGCATTGTATTTAGCCATTTTCAATTCAGCATCTTTCCTTTCAAGCATTCAAGCATTCAGTTATGGATTCCTCAATCTCGGTGAGCATATCTTTTGTAAATACGTTATTTCCTTCAATGCAATGCAATTCCTTTTCAATTTAATTTCAATCCATGTTTCTTTCTCATTCAACATTGTTGATTTCTTGTTCTGAGCATTCAATTTCGAGACCCATAGGAAGTAGAACCCCTGACTTCCGTCAATCGTCTGATCGTAAAAACAACGACCTTCTAGGCCTTGAGATCCCCGATCTTAAGTTTCTGCTGCCTAGATAGGTGCTTGGGGTCGTGTTCAAACGATCTCTGGACTTTGATTAGTCCTGGCACGCCCGCGCACACGCACATCACGTGACGAGAGATTTTTAGCCGAACAGAAGTATATCTCCACTCAAAAAGATTTACCTTGTGTGACCCTTGATTGTAAACCTCAAAAAATTATAAGTAAATATAATAAAACAAAATATAAAATAAGAGGCCAAAAAATAAAAATGAAATACCAATGTCAATCTGTTTTAAGTCCAATACTAAATACATATCTACACTTCAAACCGGCTTTCTCCCCCAGTTTATCACAGAAGTTACATTCCAGTCCTTGCCCATCATAACAAAACTGGAAAAAAAAAAATGGAACACAAATTTCACTCGAACCTATGAAAATCCCCAAAAATCAAAAAATCCAAACGCCTTACTAGAACTGATTAAAGGGTACTCCTCACAAATTATCAACAAAAAAGGGGGAAAGCAGGGTAAGAGCTTAAGGCTCTTTCCTAAGGTAATTGAGATGGGGAAACAGTGGCGACTTTACCCAGGCACGCAGACTGATTTACAACATTAATCAGCAGGATCACTCAACATTAATCACAAAGAAACTCCTCTAAAAAAAATTATATATATATTATAATGACATACACTGTTTCCAACAGAGGAGGGAATCATCTACTCCAGTTATTTTTTTCAGAGCTTTGTAAAAAAAAAAATTGAAATGAAATTATAGCCTTAATAGATGAAGGAGCAAAAGAAAAATATGTGGAGGTTAAGGCAATGCCTAATACCAGACTAGCACACTCCCTTGAACCAGCTCTCAATAGAGGAAATCCAGATGTCTTGTGAGGGATGAGTTGGATAGAGAGGAATCAAATGAATATAATGCTTCTATTAGACTTTTGGATTGGGCTTTGGCCCAATCCATATCCGCCCATTGTGGGCAAGAGGTTCAATCTGATTTGAATTCTCATTTGGATGGAACAGGGATAAGTCTCTTATTCAAATAGACTCTAATCCTATTAAAGAGGGATAATGGGATGAGTCCCATATGGAGTATAACTCCCTTACTATTATAAGGGAGCAGCCATCACATTACCTTGTACGCGTGTTCTCCCTACTAGAGCTCTCTCTCACTCTCTCACTAGAACTCTCTCTTGGAGAATCACCATTGGAGCTCCTTGGACGTGGGTTCGTGAACGGATTGGGAATAGCTCGCTGTGGTTATTCTCTAGACTGCGAGGACAGAGGAACGTGCACAGAGGCTCGTAACAACAGGACGTTGGCATCTGCATTGGGTTTATTCCGCATTAAGGTTAATGACCTTCCTAACCCGATAGATTGATTGTATATGTGCTATATGTGATGCATGAACACTTGCACATACACCGAACAGTGGTATCAGAGCCGTGTGAGGTCTGTTGATTCGCCTATATATGTTGGTTCACGTTTTCTCTCTCTAGGGTCCATTTTTTGGGTCCGAAAAAATTGCTTGTTTTTTCAAAAATAATGGCATGGATGTGTTCTTACATGTATTAGGATCGTCCATGTCAAATTTGAACGAATTTGGTCGGACGAATTGAGAGAAAATGCAAACCTTAGTTGCGTTCCAAGGCATTTTTCGCCTACTTTATGCCATTTTTGGACGTTTAAATCTTAGTGTTAAATTGTCTAATTGATATATTAAGAAACTACGCCGCACAAGCTTCGCAACGGTACCTCATGGGCGTCAAACGGACGTCTATAGCTCTGTGAATAGCCTCGGGAAGTTTGCCTCGGGTAAGGGTGCGCGGAGGCGAACCAGAGATAAATAAGAATGATAAACAGTAACCCTAAAAATAATCCTAGTCACGGGAAGGGGCTGTGGTGGTGCAACGCCCCACTTCTGACCTCGGTTGGACAAATGGACCCCACAATCGTGCTCAGGAGGCCGAGACGATGCGAATAAAGGTGGTCCGGTGGCCAACGGAGGTCGGAAAGGCGGCGCGTGGACCCCACTCTCCGTCACAGGCGCGTGAATCGCTAAGCAAGAAAAATTAAAACCACCCTGCCACATAGCGCATTCTCACTCGTGCGGCAGAGCCACGTGGCAATGACGTCATAGCTGACGAGGGTGGCTAACGTCATGCTGACGTGGCACGTTAACCGAGTTGGGTCGGGTCAATGGATAGAGTCAAAGTCAACGGGTCGGGTCAACGGTCAACTGGTTGGCCGATGACGTGGCGGCTGGCGTGGTTGTTGACTTGGTGGCTGATGTGGCAGCTGACATGTCGGCTGGCGTGGCGCTGACCGGGCATTTATCCTCCGCTGCCACGACCACTCACAGATGAGAGCGCGTGCTACCGCGTGAGGGCTTGTTTGAACTCCGTTTTGGTCCCCGTTTTTTGCAGTGTGCTCAAAATTAAATTTTCTATTTTTTGGGAATTTTAAATTTTTTTTTTGGATTTCCAGAAATATTTATTTTAATTTTTTGGCACTTATGAAATGATATTTTGAGCAAGTGGGGCCCACTGGTTTACCCAAAAATTCTAAAATTTTTTGTGGAGTTTTTTGGGATATTTTAGGACTGCTCTAGGCTCGAGGTGTTAAAAATATGAGTCTCTGGATATTTTTCATAATTAATACCTTTTAATATGAGCTTTAAAAATTAAATAAAAAATTATGTTTTTATTTATTTTAATTCTGAAAAATTCCAGAACCTTATTATTGTTTTTTTATGCATTCTTGGGAGTATTTGTGACAATTAGGAAGCTTGTACAATGTAATTTCTTTAGAAAATGTCTCTAAAATCAACTTAATTAAATATTTGGTTTAATTTTTATGGAAATATTGGGCAATCTTGTTGCCACCAATATTTAATTTAACCCGCCATGGTTTGTGAGAATTTTCTAACACTCCTATATGAGTTGAGTGTATTATTCTATCCATCAAAGGCCATCTTATATGTTTATGTGCTAGCATATTAGTTTAGGAGATGGATAGAATCTTGAAATGGATAACTCTTTTTATGAGCTTATGTTTGTTTGAATGATTGATAAAATAAGTTCACTTACATAGTTCGTGGCGCGACATCCTTATTTATTTATGATATTTGTAGATAATTTGTAATAGGATTTCTCATGGGATGTAATTTTATGGTCATGTAATTTTATTTTTGGGAAGCCATGTAAAATGATGTGTTTGCACGCCGCCTACTATGTTTATAAACTTATTTTAGCATAGGCTCAATGAGATGTCCATTTGGTACCCTTAGTGGGTCCCTGTGCTTTATTTCTATATCTTGTGGATGTGGATGTGATTAATTTCATTAGAAATTTTGTTCAGAAATTAATTTATAATTATATTCCTAACCTACTCAATTGGGAGATAATTAGGAGCTATGCGATATTTCGATCTTGATGAGTAGGAAGGGATAATGATTCTAAATTGAATTCCAAACAAGATAAAATAATATGCGATTAATATTAATGTCAACCTTGCGTATTATCAATGTAGCTATGACAACCAGAATCATGTAAGCCGAATTAAACCAATATGATAAGTTAGATGGCACAAACTAAGATATGTGGCGTAGAAAAATGGAATTCCTCCTTACTGAACATGACCTTACCAATTATTTGACCACTACGATGGTGGCACCTGTTGAGGGTGCGGGCACTCAAGCCCAATGCCGTCGTGACCTTGAGGCTTTTGAAGCCTGGACAAAGAAGGATCGTCGTTGTCGCTACATTATGTAAAACAGCATGCACGATGGCCTGATAGAGGAGTATGAGAACTTCCCTACTGCCATGGCCATGTGGGAACAACTGATGTTCACTTTCGGCAGCACGTCTGTTACCAGGATTAGGAGCTTGGTACTGAAATTTGAGACTCATCGTAAGGATCCCAAGGTATCGATGATTGGGCATCTTAGGGAATGTCCAGCGTGATTCGAGACCTAAATGCTGCGGGGAATGTCCTTACTGATGAGTAGCAGGTCCAGGCTGTAATCATGTCACTTCCAGATTCTTGGCTGCACATGAAGCAGATCCTCACTCACAACGAGAATATCAAGAATTTCAAAGATATCTCTTGGCATGTGGAGTTAGAGGCGGAGCGCATCGTGGCAAACCAAAATGCTCAGGCTCTTCTCGCTGGAGCCAATCCACGCAAGACTAGTGGGTCTAAGCGCAAGAAAGGAGACAACAGTGCGCCTAAACAGAAGGGAAATAGTAGAGGAGGCAGCAATAGTGCGCCCCAGAGGAAAAACAAGCGCCGTAGAGGCAAACGCAGTGGAAAGAATGTCAAATGCTTTAATTGCCAAAAGAAAGGGCACATCGCTCGTGATTGCACTGAGCCGAAGAAGGTAACAAACTCACTCACTTTAAGTAACATATGTGTATGTTCACATGTCTTAGTCGCTCATACTCTCCCTGATTGGATTGTAGATACAGGAACAACAAAACATGTAGCCCGAGATCGGGTGGAGTGTGTAGATTATCGTCGTGTTCGTAGAGGTACCCATAAGGTGTTCGTGGGAAATGGTACCAGTGAGGATGCTATTGGAGTCGGTTCGTACCAACTTCACTTGCGCTCCGGTCGCACTATGCTTCTTCATGACGTACTTCATGTCCCTGGGATCTAGCATAACCTGTTATCAGTTATTGCTTTGATTAGTTATGGTTTTTCTTTTGAATTTTCGAATAATGGTTTGGTTATTTATACGGATGGAACATTTTTTGGACATGAATCATTTGTGGATGGTTTTATTAAATTAAATTTAGATGTTTCTTATTACTCATCTATTTATTCTGCATCATCTTATGTGATTGATAATAGTAATGTTGATTCTGCAACTTGGCATGCTAGGCTGGGTCACATAGGAAGGGATAGAATGACTCGATTGGCTAGATAAGGCCTTTTAGGCTCATTTACCAAAGTCGATCTACACTTATGTGAACCATGCCTAGCAGGCAAAGCCTGTAGAAAGCCTTTTGGAAAGGCAATAAGAGCTACTCAACCTATTGAGCTTGTCCATTCAGACATTTACGGGCCAATGAATAAAAAGGCATGTCATGGGGCCTTTTATTTTCTCACACTGATCGATGATTATACGCGATACGGTTATGTCTATTTGCTCTATCACCGCCATGAAGCATTGGATTGCTTCAAGCGCTTTGTGGCAAAGGTTGAGAACAAGCATAAAAAAGGCTTAAAAACCTTTAGGACTGATCGCGGACGCGAGTATTTATCTGATCAATTTAAGGAGTTTTGTGAAGGAAAAGGGATCCTAAGACATATCACTATTCCTCGCACTCTGCAACAAAATGGTGTTACAGAAAGGAGGAATATAACTCTTCTAGATATGACTAGATCGATGATGGCGCAGGCCAATCTCCCTATATCTTTTTGGGGGGATGCTCTCCTGACTGCTGCCTACATCCTGAATAGAGTGCCTTCACAGTCTGTTTCCTCAACTCCCTATGAGCTGTGGCATGGCAAAAAGCCCAATTTGGGGTATTTACGCCCATGGGGATCAGTAGGGTATGTTCACAACGCTAACCATAAGTATGGGAAGCTAGGTCCTAGAGCCAGAAAGCATATCTTTATAAGATATCCTGAAGGCTCGAAGGGCTATGTGATGTTTGGTGAGCATCCTGACGGGGGAATGACTGAGGTCGATTCACGCGATGTTGATTTCATTGAGAGTGATTTCCCTAGCATAGGCGATGCCAATGAGGGTTTAGACCTCTATGAGTTAGAGGAACTGAGTGATGTACCACTATCTTCAAGCGAGGGTGGGGAATTAGTTCATGATATCGCTAGAGACAGTGGGAGTCATCTTCAGACTAGTGGGAGTGTTCCATTAGTACTTCCTGAACCTCTTGAGTCGCGCCGTAGTAAGAGAGGTAACATTCCTCGTCATCATTTTGAGATTGAGGGGATGCTCTACTTTGTGCTACTAAAGGGGAAGATGAGCCTTCTTATCGAGAAGCGCTCTCTTCACCTGTTAAGGGAGAGTGAATGGCTGCAATGCAGAATAAGTTAAGCTCCATGGACAAGAACTCCGTGTGGGAGTTGGTTGACTCTTCCGCCTGGGCGCAAAGCTATCGAAAATAAATGAGTTTTGAAAGTTAAGCGCAACGTAGATGGATCAATTAACAAGTACAAGGCACGTTTTGTGGCAAAAGGGTTTACCCAACAAGAGGGTATAGATTATGATGAGACATTTTCCGGTTTGCCTCCATTCGCCTTATCCTAGCTATTGTCGAACAAATGGATTTAGATCTTTTTCAAATGGATGTTAAGACCGTATTTCTCAATGGAGAACTAGATGAAAAGATCTACATGGCTCAACCTATGGGTTTTGAAGTCAAGGGACAAGAGCGCAAAGTTTGCAAGCTCAAACATTCCATTTATGGTTTCAAGTAGTCATCTATACAATGGTACTTCAGATTTCATGACTCAATTACCTCTTACGGTTTTGAGATTATTGAAGAGGACCATTGTGTGTATCTGAAGCATTCAAAGAAAAGAGTGCTCATCTTGTCTTTGTATGTTGATGACATCCTCATAGCAGGAAATGATATGGACTCTATTGTCGCCACTAAGAAGTGGTTGTCCTCTACTTTTGAGATGAAGGACATGAGTGAAGCAAACTTTGTGTTGGGAGTTCGGATTGTTAGAGACTGTTCTAAGAAGCATCCTGGTTTGTCTCAAGAGACTTACATAAAGAAGATTCTTGAACGATTTCACATGGAGAACTCTAAACCCATTGACACCCCTGTTGAGAAGGGGAGTGCTTTATGCTTGGACCAATGTCCTAAAACAGATGAGGAAAAGAAACGCATGTCCACGGTGCCATATGCTGAGGTAGTTGGTAGTCTTATGTACGCCATGTTATGTACAAGGCCAGACATATGTTTTGCAGTCGGCATGGTAAGCCGTTACCAGAGTAACCCAGGACATGCGCATTGGGCAGCAGTGAAGAGGATTTTTCGATACCTCCGAGGGACAACAGACTTTGCTCTGTGTTTCCATAGGGGTGACTTGAGGCTGAAGGGATACAGTGATGCTGATTGGGTCGGTGATAAAGATGGTTGCAAATCCACATTGGGTTATGCGTTTATTCTTGGAGGCGGCGCTGTATTTTGGTGCAGCAAGAAGCAAACCTGTGTTTCTTT
Organism: Hamamelis virginiana; assembly: GCA_017140935.1. Lineage (NCBI taxonomy): Eukaryota > Viridiplantae > Streptophyta > Magnoliopsida > Saxifragales > Hamamelidaceae > Hamamelis > Hamamelis virginiana. The sequence goes on from JAESVK010062947.1 coordinate 31,858, forward strand.
ATCTACGATGGAGTCTGAGTATGTGGCATGTGCAGCAGCTGTATAGGAAGCTGTCTGGTTGAGGAGATTCTTGCATAGCCTATGTTTTATAGCACATTCTGAGGAGGCTGTAATTTTGTATTCTGATAGTACTGCAGCTTTGGCGTATGCAAAGGATCCTAAGTACCATAGGAAGTCTAAGCACATTGATATCAAGTACCATTTTATTCGGGAAGTGGTTGCGCGGGGTGAGGTGGTCATGAAACATATTTCCACTGGAAGCATGGTGGCTGACCCCTTGACTAAGCCTTTTGCTAGAGATGTGTTTCAGTCTCATGTTGGTAGTATGGGATTGCGTAGGATTTGACACCTTTATGAGTTGTATTTGACATTATTATTAATAATAATTACTTATTGAGTTTTATTGTGATTTACTCTAAAGATAATTATTCTTGTGTGCATATTATTCTTAGTACATGTCACCAGGCTAGAATTCACCTACTCACACAGGTAATTCACCATGGCGCTTAAGCAGCAAGCAAGATGACACTGGGGAATCTATGGCGCTCAGGTGGAGAGCTAAGATTCCACTTATTAATAGTCGTCTTAGTTATGACTAAGATGAGATTTATTGTGAATCGTTCATATAATTCTTTCCACGATTCTGTAAAGCTTGAGATAGCCAGCTTGAAGTTGGGCGCTTTTGTAGCGACTAGACATCCATTTTGTATGGTGTTATTTTGATAGTGACATGCTCATTTACATGAGTTAACACTATAACATACATGTCATACTGTATGTGCTTAATGCTGACGAGCAGTGGGAGTGCTGGATGATCCCTTCTCCACCATTGTGTGAGCCACTGAGATCTTGAGGGATCTAATCTATGTCCTTATAACCTAAGGCTCAGTCATGAAGAGGATGCTCGATGTTGCTACTTTAGCATGCTTCCTAAGGGCTATGATTTATACAGCCACATGGGGTATGTCTAGGAAAGCAATTGAGTCTAGGGTTTATTTGAATTGGCGTGAGTTCTTAGGGAAGATTAATTTACTGATGCACCATGTCATGAGTTTATAAGCTGGCCAGCGCTTATGTCGACTTTGTGTTCGATATAAGTTGTTAAACACTTTATATATTGTGGGATTAAGTATTGCTCGCTATGAGGGATTGAGAATACTTGATTTGGTGTTGAAGAAATTATCTATGACATATGCGAGTAGCCTTTGGGTGATGTATTTTTGTTAGCCTTGGTGGTGGCTTAATAACTATACTCCCGTCGTTGTTCGTTTCTTCTCGCAATGTCGCACGGTCCATTTCCCGTATGAAGAGATGAGTAAGTGAGTTAATTGAGATGATTTGCCCGTTATGGGCGAGTGGGAGCTGTTAGACTTTTGGACTGGGCTTTGGCCTAATCCATATCTGCCCATTGTGGGCAGGAGGTCCAACCTGATTTGAATTCCCATTTGGATGGGATAGGGATAAGTTCCTTATTCAAATAAACCCTAATCCTATTAAAGAGGGATAATGGAGTCCCATATGGAGTATAACTCCCTTACTATTATAAGGGAGCAGCCATCACATTACCTTGTATGTGTGTTCTCCCTACTAGAACTCTCTTTCACTCTCTCACTAGAACTCTCTCTTGGAGAATCACCATTGGAGCTCCTTGGACGTGGGTTCATGAACGGATTGGGAATAGCTCGCTGTGATTATTCTCTAGACTGCGAGGATAGAGGAACGTGCACAGAGGCTCATAACAACAAGACGTTGGCATCCGCATCGGGTTTATTTCGCATTAAGGTTAGTGACCTTCCTAACCCGATATATTGATTGTATATGTGCTATATGTAATGCATGAACACTTGCACATACACTGAACAGCTTCTATAACATTCAAAAAGCCTTGGCTAATACTCTTTCAAATGGCTTACAAATCAACTTTTAATTTAATATAAAATTTAATAATTCTGCTGCCGAACCATTTTATACTCAAAGCACTCCATAAATTCTGATTACTCTTTTCATTTTCCAGGTAAACCACACAAAACAAGAGCTGCAAAATGTCTTCATTAAGAAGCTTTACAGGTGATAGCAGAATTTACAAACTACTTGATTTTGATTTCAATTGCTTCCAAGATTTTTATAGTATTTTGCTTGTGTTGACTGTTGAGTTACTCTGCCTAATTGTACTTGCATCACTAGATATTGGCTTGTTTGGATTGATGATTCTCTGTCTTCATCTTATGATAAAAAACAGAGAGAACCTGTTTGAAGAGATGTTGCAGGAACCAGATGAGGTGGCGATGAAGAGAAAGCGCACTCGAGAAACACTCAGAGTTCTTCAATAAGCTTTCCGGGTGGGTTTCTATGTTGAGATATATATTGTTGCACTTGGTTTACCTCAAAATTTCTCTTTTCTTTCTCTATTCTTTCTTTGTTTTATTATTATTTTTTTATTTTATTTTTTTTCAGGGGTGGGGGGAGTAACTTATTTTATAAGCTCTTTACTATGCATGTGAGCATGTGCCTATATCTGTATGATGGTTCGTGGAACTTAGCTTGTATGCTTGTGAAGTTCAATGAGAGGAGCAACTTTGGGATTTTAATTTTGAGATTGCTTGAATTCTTGCATGTCATAAGCCAAATGCATGGAATGCCTCCTTTTCCCTTCCTCTTCTATCTTCTTTCTCCACATACTTGTGTGTGACAAGCACTTAAAGCTTATGGATATGGGCCTTTTGTTTCCGATGCAAATATGGTCAATAGTTGCATAGTTTCATCGTAAGTTTTATAAGCTTCATCTAAATGCAACTGGTGGTAAACTTTTTGGTAAAATATTTATTGGTTCTTTCTTTTTTATGTGTAGACATTGGATGAACCACCACTGGAAGCTGAAACAGTTGAGAAGGGTTACAGTTTGGCTGTCGATCCAACTGGGTTGCCAAAGATTCATGGGTTGCCAAAGATTCGTTGTAAGATGTGTGAATGTGTACATATAACACATATACAAATATTAATCGGGTTAGGAAGGTCGTTACCTTATTGCGGAATCAACCCAATGATGGATGCCAACGTCCTGTTTTTACAAGCCCCACAACGAACCTCCGTGCTCGTTTATATGTCCTCGCAATGTAGAGAATAACCACAACGAGCTATCCCCAATACTGTTCACGTACCCATGTCCAAGGAGCTTCAATGGTGATACTCCAAGAGAGAGCTCTAGTGAAAGAGTGAGAGAGAGAAAGAGAATACGTAGGGAGAATTGTTTTTTTAACTTCTGTTTTAATCTTATCACCTATATAAGATGAACAGAGTCCTAATTGTTTATGGATTGCACACATGCAATCCCACGTAACCCTAACCACTTAGGATTAGGACTCATCCTAATCTTATTAGGTATTCCACTTAGACTATGATGATTGCCCTTTAATGGGCGGATATTGGATGGGCCATAACCCAGCCCAAAAGTCTAACAGCTCCCACTCGCCTACTAAGGGCAGATTATCTCAATCAACTCACTTACTCATCTCTTCTTACAGAAAATGGGTCATGCGACCTTGCGAGAAGAAACGAACAACGACGGGAGCATATATGTTAAGTCACCACCAAGACTAACAAAAATGCATCACCCAGAAGCTACTCACATATGTCCCAGATAATTTCATCAACACTAAATCAAGTATTCTCAATCCCTCATAGTGAGCAATACTTAATCCCACAATATATCAATTGTTTAACAACTCATATCGAACACAAAGTCGACATAAGCGCTGGCCAGCTTATAAACTCATGACATGGTGTATGAGTAAATTAATCTTCCCTAAGAACTCACGCTAATTCAATTAGACTCAATTGCTTTCCTATACATGCCCCATGTGGCTGTATCAATCATAGCCCTTTGGAAGCATGCTAAAGTAGCAACATCGAGCATCCTCTTCATGACTGAGCCTTAGGTCATAAGGACATAGGTTAGATCCCTCAAGATCTCGGTGGCTCACACAATAGTGGAGAAGGGATCATCCAGCACTCCCACTGTTCGTCAGCATTAAGCACATATAGTATGACATGTATGTTATGGTGTTGACTCATGTAAATGAGCATGTCACTATCAAAATAACACCATACCGATGGATGTCTAGTCGCTACAAAGGCGCCTAACTTCATACCTGGCCATCTCAGGCTTCACAGAATCGTGGAAAGAATTCTATGAACGATTCACAAGGAATCTCATCTTAGTCATAACTAAGGCGACTATCAATAAGTGGAATCTTAGCTCTCCACTTGAGCACCATAGATGCCCCAGTCTCATCTTGCTCGTTGCTTAAGCGTCAGGATGAATTACCTGTGTGAATAGGTAGATTCTAGCCCGGTGACATGTACTAATAATAATATGCACACAATAATAATTATCTTAAGAGTAAATCACAATAGAACTCAATAAGTAATTATTATTAATAATAATGTCAAATACAACTCGTAGAGGTGTCACATCCTACGCAATCCTATACTACCAACATGAGACTGAAACACATCTCTAGCAATAGGCTTGGTTAAGGGGTCAGCCACCATGCTTCAGTGGAAATGTGTTTCATGATCACCTCACCTCGCGTAACCACTTCCCGAATAAAATGGTACTTGATATCAATGTGCTTAGACTTCCCATGGTACTTAGGATCCTTTGCATACGCCAAGGCTGCAGTACTATCAGAATACAATATTACAGCCTCCTTAGAATGAGCTATAAAACCTAGGCTATACAAGAATCTCCTTAACCATACAGCTTCTTGTACAGCTGCTGCACATGCTACATACTCAGACTCCATCGTAGATAAAGAAACACAGGTTTGCTTCTTGTTTAGCACATAATTCGCCCGTTTCTACTTGTCTTTTTGTACATTT
>JAESVK010062947.1:65892-79318 GCA_017140935.1 Hamamelis virginiana
TTAAAATTGCGAAACGTGACCTGCGTAGGACCCACTCCTCCTTCAGCTGTCTTTAAACTTTGAAATTATTTTTGTTCTTCATTACCTTCACTACAAGAAAACTGATTTTTAGCCACGGTAATTTAGGGATGGAAGCTAAAAGTGTCGCTGAAACATATTTTTAGGGACAGTAATATTTCCATTGCTAAGTTTCCATTGCCAAAATTCTATTTTTTTTGTTTTAATGTTGAAAAAATTATCCCTCACTATATGTTCCGTCGCAATTTACTTTTTAGTGACTATAATTACTGTCGCTAAATGTAATGATTATAAAGACTGTAATTTCTGTCCCTAATGATTTTAGTTTTTTTAAAATTATCAACTATAGCCATGGTAATTTCTATCGCTAAATCTAAAAATTATAGTGACAGTAATATCGATCCCTAATGGTTCTACTTATTTAATAGTTTCATCGGAATTTACTTTTTAGTGACTATAATTACTATAGCTAAATCTAATGATTATAACGACTGTAATTTCTGTCCCTAATGATTTTAGTTTTTAAAATATTATTATTAACTATAGCCATAGTAATTTCCATCGCTAAATCTAAAAATTATAGTGACAGTAATTTTAGTCTCTAATAGTTCTAATTATTTATATACAATTAACTATTAAGTATAGGCATGATATTTATCAGTGGCTAATTATAAGACTATAGGCACAGTAAAATTCGGTAGCTAAAGCCTTAGTTTGATTTATGTTCAAAAATTGGTTTTAAACCATTTTAGCTGCAAACTTATCACAAAATGCTTTTGTGATTGAATTGGATCTGGAGCGACTCTCCGACTCTCTCCTGCCCATATGCTTTCTCTCACTCCTTCCCCTATCAAAACCCTAAGCCCAGCAACCCCAGTCCTTCCACACTGCCTCTCTCTCTCTCTCTCCCGACATTAGCGAAAGGAAACATACTCAATCCACCACTGCGACTTAACGAGCACATCCTCTTCTGCTATCGATGAAGATTAACTCTTCGACAACCCAAGATTAGGCTCTCTTTTGCTTCCGACGAAGGTACTCTCCTCTGTTCCTTTTCTTTCCTCCTCTTCTTCTTCTTTTGTTGGCTGATTTCTACTGTTTTCGAATCCCACAGAACAATTGGAATTCCAAAAATCCATGCATGAGGACCTTTGGATTTGATCGTACGGTTCAAATCTGTCCTTACGCATGGATTGCATGTAGATCTCATCTTGAGTAGTTTTAGTTCACATAGCATTGACTAGGGTTTGATTGATCATTTTTCTGTTTGATACGCTGCTGTCTGCAACGCACTTCTTTTTCTTAGGGTTTCGGTACATCATGTTCGCCTTAGGTAACAAGTTTATAGAAAACTTTAAACAAAACATAAGCAATTGATTATAACGGAAACACAATAATATTTGATGCATGATCTTTTTATTTTATTTTTATTTTCTTTCCGAACTCAGTTTATATTGGGAATGGAATTTATGTGCGTAATTAATGTGGAGGAAACTTTCGTGAATTTTGATCAGTATGATTATAAAGTGTTTTGGAGTTTACACTCCATTTAGAACAGAATATAATAGATTTAGAATTCTATTTCATCTGTTTAGAATGAACTGAAGAATTAGTATTCTAAATGTATTCTATTCGATTATGCTCTTTGGAATGAATCTAAAAATGAATTCTCTTCATGTTTTAGTGATTCCAAACGGAGTGTTATTTGTTAGTAATATGCCCTAATAGCCAATCTCACTGGTGTAATTTAGGACATAAAGTTGATTCATGTATTATTATTAATATTCATTAATAATATGGGATGTATTCTTCAGTTATTATATTCATGGTAAGTCCTTAGAAGGAATGTCAATATAAGATCTCAAGAGTTGAGATTAGGAGACTTATATTGTTAAAGATTTCTTTCTTAGATATTCCTAGTCATAGGATTATTTATTGGGCATTAACAATCCGGATAGACTAGCACAGGTTATGTCTGCTCAATATGGAGAATGACTGGTCTCAAGTCATTTGTGTAATGACACTAGGACAAACCTGTGGGTGCTTGTTTGAGAACAAGTACACTGAATGTGATCATTGATTGAGTTTGTTGAATGGAGTTTTACTTACATGTCAAACAACAACTCAGGGTTACAATGATGCAAGTGATCCTTAGACCTGAGGCACCATAGATGTCCTGTGTTAGGGATATTAGGGTTTTATAGTACAATGTACATAACCTAACCATGGAATTTGTGTATGTACTCATTGACCCTAGTAGACCTGTCATGGGGACATATGAGTGTACAACAAGGAATCTATCACTCTCAGTAAAGAGAGGGAATGCCTCGTATTATTCTCAAAGATATAATTCATATAAGTCTTTGGCCAAAGCAGTTGGGAATAAGAAAACTGTTTCTTGAGTATCCCAGGGTTGAATTATATTTTGAGAATCACATACAAAATGTTAAATTATGGTTTGACATAGTATCCAATACCCAAGTAATTTAACTAAGGCATTGTTTGATGGAAGGATTGAATTGTATCTTAATTGTAACTGAAGGGTTCACTGTGTTATGATTAACCTTCACACAACCTAGGGTGTGTCTTGACATATTGCTAGATGTCACTCAAGACTAGTAGAGGCCAAAAGAGAAATTGATTTCTCAAAGGGAAATTAGAAGAGTTCTAATTTGAACCTTAAATAAAAGTAGTTTTATTTGAAAGGATAATTTATTATCCTAATTCCTACTACTAGGTTGTTGTGAACCTAAGAGGTCACACACATATAGTTGGTAGCTTCATTTAAAGGAGAAGAGATAATAATATGCAAATATTAATTAACTAGAATTTCAAGTTTTTGAATTTTGAATTTTGAATTTTGAATTTTTTGAATTTTGAAATTTTGAATTTTTGAAATTTGAATTTTGAAATTTGAAATTTGAATTTTGAAATTGTCATGAGATGACAAGATAATTAAAGATTTCAAATAGTTAATTGAATTTCAAGTTAGTTGAAATTTAAATTTGAAATGGTTTCAAATTATAGATAAGATAACAAATTATCTATCATTGCACTTGTATTTTGAATTTGAATTATTTCAAATTTGAAATAAGATAACTATTTATCTAATAGAGAGCTAGCACTCATCATATTAGATAGACACAAGGAGGGTCGGCCATGCTAGAGATTAGATCAAAAAGGGTTTTGTGAAATCCCTAGCTATCTCCTCTCCCTCTCTCTCTCTCTCTCATCTCTTGAAGCTTGCAACTAGTGTGGATTACTCTTGGAGGCTCTCAAGTTAGGGGCTGCACCTTCATTAATCCTACTCTTAAGGCTTTCAATGTAAGTTATTTACATTATTTTAAGTATTGATTATAGCTTATATAATTGATCATGAAATCTTGGTTCATATTCCATGAAGAAAAAGTTTTATTCCGCATATTTCCATGGATTCTTTCATTATTGCTATGAATTTTACAAATGTAATCCTATATAAAAAGATTGGAAAAAAGTTGTGTTGATGCTGAGCATGTTTTTGATACAGGTTATTGATCAAAATGACACTGGTTTGCCCTTTTGTCAAAGCTTTTGGTCCTGATGATGCCTCTATGAAAAAACCTAGTGAAACCCCAAGTAGATACCACGCAGAGCACGAGGATAAAACTAAAAAAGAGTCTTTTGACTCTGCTACCATGTCTCCCAAGTGCCCCTTTGGATATGATTCTAAAAAAGAGTCTGTCTACTATGTCTCTACGTCTCCCAAGTGTCCCTTTGGATATGATTCATAATCATTTAAGCTAGGACCTCTCAGCTATGTAATACGTCAAGCGCTTCTTTTTGAAACTAGCAAATGTGTGCCTTGTTCCCATGTATATTGCAAGTAAGCTAGAATATAATGGCGGCATGGAATTTTAATCTTTGTTTCTCATAATTTCTAATATTGATTGTTATTTTTCTATTTCTATTTTTTTTTTTTTTTGTCCCTTTTCTAATAATTAGAGCATGCATATCACGCTTTAAGGACTGTCCCTTGTGTGGAGCTGACATTGAGAAGATTGAAGCTGATACAAATCTTCAGAATGTAGTTGATCGCTTCATTGAAGGGCATGCTAGAATCAAGAGGTCTCATGTGAATACAGACTCACAGGAAGTTATCAGTGAGAGTGACAGAGTGATATATGAGGATGTGTCTCTCGAGAGAGGTTCTTTCTTGGTGCAACATGCCATGAGAGTGAGTTAGAGAGCGTGAACTGGTTTTGACTTATTTTTAAAATATATATTTTTTAACCTAATATTTTTGCTCTTCTGGGTAGAAACGTTTCTTATAATGCTATCTTCTGCCAGGCTAGGTCCAATTGCTTTTTTGTAATGCATTTTCCTGCTTGACTATGTCTAATTAGTAGTTGGTTGCGCCATGTGTAGACATTTCGTGCCCATAATATAGAGAGTGCCAAGTCTAGACTTATTCTCTGTGCAGAAGACATACGAGAGCAATTAGAAAGAATGGGCAGCAAATCAGAATTGTGGTCACAGCTAGGCGCAGTTTTGGGTATGCTTGGTGACTGCTGGTCTGTCCTTTCTCCCATTTGTTTTCTCAATTTTCATAGTAATGTATTATCTAGACATGTACATAGAGAATCTTTGTGGTTTATAGTAATGTATTATCTACACATGTACATAGAGAATCTTTGTGGTTTATAGTAATATGTTATCTAAACATGTACATAGAGAATCCTTGTGGTTTTGGGTTGGCATATAGCCTCTTTATGAATCCATACACATTCTATTTGGTATTTTTAGTCCAATATGAATGGCACGCAGATGTGGAAAGTTCAAACTAGTGTATTAAAAATTACAAGAGCTTTACAGCCTCTTGGGGGTTTAAATTTATCAATTGATGTCACATATAGGAGTTGGAAATTCAGGACAAGGCTGTCCAAGAGGCTTTGGATGATTTGGATAGCTAACCAATAGTTTTTGTGGTGAAGTTAGCACTGTCTTTTAAGAATTATGAAAATGGAATCTCTTGTACAAGTGAGACTCTAGTTAAGCATATAATGTGCCTATTATTTATTATCTATTGGCTTTAAATATCATAGAATGTTTGTCAGATGTGACTCCTTGAATGCCATTGAATGGAAAGTGTTGGTAGGGACAAGTTTTGGAGATTGTAAAACTGATTGCCCAAATTATTATACATTTTTAACAGTTGCACTATAGTCTCTTCAATGTGCTAAGATATGTTAGTGAATAGTGACAACGAGTTTATGCGGATGTTTGTCTTTGAGGAACTTTAATCTTTTCCATTTAATATGTTATCTTCATGACACATTCCATATGACTAGGGGCGTAGCCAGAAATCTTCTTGAGGGGGGTCAAAATCTTTGAGTAAATATTAATGTTCCCTAATTCTAGAAATTAAGTCAACAGACTTCAACTTTCTATAAATTTAATTTTTCTAATCGAAAATAACAGTATAAAAAATAATTATTAAACTAATATTAAAATACCAAAATCCGAGCATACAAGAAGCATACAAAAAAAGGACCACTACTGTCCAATAATCCAAAAAAAATTCAACATTGATTGAAAATATATCGATTTATCAATCTTCCTCTATTTGATCAGCTTCCTCCATTTGATCAGCTTGATCCTGCTCTTATTAGGAGAGGAAGAATGGATATGCATATTGAATTGTCTTATTGTTGTTTCGAGGCATTTAAGGTGCTTGCTAAGAATTACTTGGATATTGAGGAGGATGATTTGTTTGCGACGATTCGTGGGTTGTTGAAGAAACTAATATCACTCCTGCTGATGTTGCTGAGAACTTGATGCTGAAGTCTGATTCTAAAGATGCTGATGAGATTTGTTTAAGGAATTTGATTCAAGCTCTTGAGATGGCAAAGGAGGAAGCAAGGTTGAAAGTTGAGGAAGAAGCAAAAATGAAGGCTGAGGAGAAGAAAAAGAGAAGTATCAGCTAAAAAAGAAGATGAGAAGAGTAGCACTGCAGCTAAAGAAGTGTAGCACTGATCAAAATTCAACATTCTTCCTCTCCTCATTATTATTATTATTATTTTACAAAAGCCAGTGGGGTCAGTTGACCCCTCAGGTACTGCCTGGCTCCGCCCCTGCATACGACTAGTGTTTTCATAAATGTTTTCTATGCTCACTGTGGGAGCCCAAAAACCACGTTTCCAATCAGTTACTCGGGGAAAGCCCCACAAAATCACCACGTGGCCACCCCTGTCCGTTTCCAACCAGTTCTAACCAATTCTCCCAAAAGTAAAGGAAGTGGTGGATCCCACAACCACACGTCGAAGGCTCTAGGGCCAGCCATAAGGGTGGCAAGCCTACATCTCATCCAGCGCAGAGACAAACAGTCTTCTCGCCTGTGTCCTGCGCCGCTCGAGATAATGATCATTAGTTGGTATTAATGATCATTAATGAGCTAAAAACATCAAAAGGAGCTGTGCCGATTTCCAAGTACTAAATAAACAACTAGGAACTACTTTTCTACCGCCAGGAACAAAGATACTCCCGTAAACATCAGAGAAGCAGGAGATCGTCGACTCCCTTCTGTCTTTTAGTCGAAAGATCTCCATAAACCGACCTTCCAAGCATTTAATATTATGGGGACCTCCCCAGCAGACGACGGTATTACCTTTCTTGTGCCAGGAACCCTCTGACCTCTAGGGCACTGGACCCAAATCCAAAAAACAAATATCCCCTCCTCCCTATATAAAGAAGAAGGAAAATTGGAAGAAAGGTATGTAGAGAACAGCTCCAAAACCATCCTAAGATAATTCATCTCTTTTACTTGTTATTAAGTTAAATATCTTACTGACTTAATCATCGGAGGCCCTTTGGCAGGCCCCACACCGGGGTTTTAACAGCTCCGCGATCAACAGAATCAGCTCCACCAAGGGATAACAGCACCTCGAGGCCTAACCATACCTCCCGAGCGAAGCAGAGCTCAACATTGGCGCCGTCTGTGGGAAGGCCTCTTTCTCAGAGGGTAATACTCCTACCTCTTGGTGTTGATGGTTATCACTCGTTCTGTCAGCAATCACCAAGGTACGGCTATGGAAGGACTTATGAAAAATATATAGGACCAACTGCAAAACATGAATGAGCAAATGGAAAAACAGCAAGAAGATTACACCAACCGGCTGAAGCGGCTGGAGGATGAGAATAAAGAGCTCCGGGCACAGCGCCATGCTCTTTCTGACAGTATTCATTCCCGCGCAGAACAATCTGCCATGAACGACCTCCCGACAGAAGATAAACAAGAGCAAGCAATTCCACCACCTCTCGACCCTACTCAACAACTCCGACAGGAAATGCAAGGGATCTTTGATAAAAAAAATTGGCGAACTCTCTATGCAACTTGACAACATGAAGGCTGGAACAGCAGAATATCAGACCCGTCGTACTATACGTAATCTCGCACACACTCCTTTTTCTTTAGTAATCATGTCCGCAGAACTCCCCCGCAAATTCGTGCCGCCAAAATTCGTGATGTACGAAGGGTCCACAGACCCTGAAGAACATATGTATCATTATCAACAAATGATGGCCCTCGAAGAAGGCAATGAATCTCTTTTATGTCGCATGTTCCCCTCCAGCCTACAAGGCCAGGCCTTAGTTTGGTTTCACCACTTAAAAGCCAAATCCATTATCAACTCTACGGAGCTATGCACCGCTTTCCTTTCCCAGTACACTTGCAGCCGCAAGCGCAAGAAAGACGAGGATTATCTTTTCAACCTCCGGAAGACCGACGATGAATCCCTCAGAGATTACATCCATCATTTTCTAATGGAGACTTTGCAAATAAAAGACTGTGATGAATGAATGGCGACCATCGCTTTCCGAAAAGGCTTAGCAATATCCAGTTCGCTCTATCACTCTTTGACCAAAAACAGGCCCAACTCTATGAGTGACTTACTCTTACGGGCCGACAAATACGTCAAACTCGAAGAAAAAATGGCCACTGTAGCCCCCAAGATAACAACGTTGACTTAATCAGCCACCCAGCAAAAGGGAAAATCCACCAGAGTTCCGGAAGCAAAAGACAAGCCTGACCCAAAGAAACCTAGAGTTGGAGGAGCACCCAGCCAGCAGGATAATTTCACTCCCCTCAACCAGCCCCTCCACAAAATCTTGTAGGATATCAAAGGGGAACGATTTGTCAAATGGCCCCTCCCTATGCGTGGTGATTCCGCACAGCGTGATCAAAGCAAGTATTGCTCCTACCATAAAGATGAAGGCCATAATACCGACGATTGCAGATCACTGAAAAAATAACTTGAATTTCTGGGTAGAAAATGTGTCCTTGACAAGTACCTCATCACTCCAGTTCACCAAGAGCCTCTTCGAGCTCCGCCACCCCCTACTCCACCAGCCCCCACGGCTCTAATCACTGCCATACACGGAGGAAAATCCTGCACTCAGTCTGCCTCTAGAGCATCTTTCAAAAAGGCGGCCCATCTACAACATATCATGCAGGTCTCCCATGGAGTCAGCACCGAGGACCCAATTTCAATTGACGGCACAATATCTTTTTCAGAAAGCGAGACACACCATCTGGACTACCCCCACGATGACACTCTGGTTTCCTCCCTAAACATTGCTAACTGCATGGTCCAACGAATCTTGATTAATGATGGCAGTTCCACTAACATTATCTTTAAAGATGTAGTGGGCAAGCTCGACTTGTCAGATGACAGTATAACTCCAAACTCTACCCCCTTAGTAGGATTCGACGATCAAACCACCTTTGCCTTCGGAAGAATTACCCTACCGGTCTCTGCCTGCCCAGTTACTGTCTTATCAGATTTTGTAGTTGTTCGTACTCCTTCCCCATACAATATCCTTCTCGGACGTCCCTGGATCCATTAAATGAAGGCGGTGCCGTCCACCTACTACCAGAAACTCAAATTCCCTGCTCCTTGTGGGATCGTGGAAATCCAGGGCAATCAGGCTGCAGCACGGCGATGTTATTCGATGGCCACTCATCCCTCCACTGTCTTATAGCAATTACAGGACCCCGGCTGCCCCACACCTACTCCTTGTTTGGACATCCCTACTTGGGCAGCGGCCGAATCACAGACAACACATAGATGGGATGATAAAGCAAATACTGTTGAAGAAACCGAGCTGGTCACTCTCGATAGTTCCCATCCCACTGAAACATATCGCATTGGAACTTCTTTAACCCCAAACGAACGAATTTCCCTTTTACAGCTTCTGGTTGCTAATCGGGATGTTTTCGCTCGGTCCTACCTTGACATGCCCGAGCTCTCCCCACAGTTTACAAGTCATCAGCTCCATGTTGATCCTACTGCTCGCCCAGTCCGACAGAAACAGAGACGTTTTTCCCCAGAAAAAATCAAATCATCAATGATGAAGTCCAAAAGCTGTTAGCTGCAGGCATCATTCGAGAAGCCCAGTTCCCCAAATGGGTAGCTAACACTGTTGTCGTGCCCAAAAAGAATGGTAAGTGGAGGATTTGCATCGATTACACTGACTTAAATCGCGCGTGTCCCAAAGACAGTTTCCCGTTACCTAAAATCGATCAACTTGTTGACGCCACTGCCGGTTTTGAGCTCCTCAGCTTCATGGATGCTTACTCCGGATATAACCAGATCCCCATGCACCCCGACGACCAAGAAAAAACTGCCTTCGTCACTGAGCGGGGCCTCTATTGCTTCACCAAACTTCCATTCGGTTTACGGAACGTCGGAGCTTCTTACCAAAAGACTGTCACCAATATGTTTGCCAAACAGTTGGGCAAAACCATCAAAGTCTACATCGATGACATGCTAGTCAAAAGCAAAAATCGTTATGACAATTGTTCTGACCTATGTGAGGCTTTTGGGATCCTACGACACCACAACATGAAACTCAATCTTGAAAAGTGTACCTTCGGTGTCGCCTCTGGCAAATTCCTGGGATACATTGTTAGTCACCGAGGCATTGAAACCGATCCAAATCACATCCGGGCACTATTGGATCTACCATCCCCAACAAACCCCAAAGAGATCCAACGCCTCACCGGGAAAATAGTGGCTTTAGGCCGCTTCATAGCCCGCGCCACTGATCGATGTCGCCTGTTCTTCAAGTTACTGAAAAAAGGGAATCGTTTTACTTGGAACGACGATTGCGAGCTCGCTTTCCAAAATCTCAAACATTATTTAACCTCACCCTCTCTTCTCTCATGACCTGAGCCCGGAGAAGAACTTCCAATTTACCTTGTCGTTTCTGTTGCTGCTGTCAGCGCAGCCCTGGTTCGCGAAACCCCTCAAGGTCAGCTCCCAGTTTACTATGTCAGCCGAGCCCTCCTTGACACTGAGACCCGCTACACTCCTATCGAAAAACTTGTCCTTTCCCTCGTTCATGCATCAAGACGATTAGTCCAATATTTCTAGTCCAACACTATCGTCGTTATGACCTCTCAGCCCCTCCGAACGATCCTGGGCCGACCAGGCAACTCCAGCCGCATGGTGGCATGGGCTATTGAACTCGGCCCATATCACATCTCGTACCGCCCACAAACTGCACTGAAAGGGAAAGTCTTAGCCGACTTCCTCGTTGAGCACGAGCAACTCCCAGACAACATCCAGACTATCACGATAGCCATTGATCCCAATACAGATACTTCAGCCCCCATCGACCCACCAAATACAACGAGCTTATCCACGTGGATGGAGAGTCCTTGGAAGGACCCTAACGTGTGGTAGCATCTTGCATTGCATTTGAGGATACTCGTGAGACCAGAAGAGTTGGTGAACCATTGTATTGGAGGTACGAATATGTGCCCTTTTCTAATGATGATGATATTATAATTTGTGAAATTATCTTTGATTTTATGAAATGAACACCTGACACATTGAATATAGTGGTTTTGTGAAATGTGGCTTATGTGTGGCATGTTTATAAATGTGACTCATTGTATGTTTATTAATGATTTGAGATTATGGAAATGCTTTCATATAAGAATATTTACTGTTGTTTGGAACTATGCTTTGATATGAATCGTTTATTGGATTTATGAGAAACGTTTTAAAGACATACCAATGTTTTGTTTATACGATGGTGATGGAAATTGATGTTTTATTATTTTTTCATATTTTTCAGGATTAAAAGTTTAAAAATAAATGAGAAGTTAAAACCGCTATGGTGGGTACACTTAGTTTTGTAAAATAGTTTGAAAGTACCCTACTCTGGTAAAAAAGTTTCCTTCAAACATTAGATTTGTGAAAAACTTCATTCGGGCAATCCTAAACATGGTCAATGTGTTAAGTTTATTTAAGTTGGCATATGATCTAATCATGATTTTTAAATAAGATAAATCCTTATGCATGTGATTTGACCCGCTGCCTGAAATCACATCTTATGTTAGATTAATTATCAGGTAATGATTACTTTTGCTAGTATAATTGCTATGTCATACCTTCTAATTGCTTTATTTATTTATTTTTTTATCAAAATTTCCCTTATTGAGAACTACCCTTAACGTCAAATTGTCTAGCATTAAACGTCTATACGCACACACTCACACAGAGAGAGAGAGAGAGTTAATCTATATATTTTTCTTTTTGTTTTTGATTTTTTGTTTTTTTTTTTTGGGAAAGGGGGGGTTTTTAGTTTGGGGTTCCAAAGAAAAAAGTGATATGCACAATGGTATTCCCAACCAAGGAATGATCCCTTCTTTAATTCCTACAATTTGGGGTGGAGGAATCACCCTAATTTTCAATGGTAGCAATAATTGTAAGGGTTGGTGAATCCTTTCACCCAACCATAGTTGTTAAAAGCGCGCAAGCCGCAAAGCGCAGGCGGGCTCAACAGTTGGGCCTGGCTTCAGGCTAGGCGAGGCGATGTCCATGAAGCCCCAAAAAAGCGCACTTTTGTGGGCTTTTTCCCGGGCTCAAAAGCGCAAGAAAAGCGCTCTTCAGGGATCTCAGGCTCTTCTACCAAATTTTTTAAAAATAATTCATATTCTAAATTTTTATAGCCGTTGGATCAGATTTGATGTGTATAATATTAAAGAAAAAACAAGAAAAAAAGAAGAAGAAGAAAGAAGAGGGAAGAAACGAAGAGGTCAGCTGTCAGCCGAAGCCCTAAGTCCGGCAGGCAAGCTACTTATCTCCGGCAGGCAAGCTTCAAGCCTTCAATCACCTACAACAAGTAAGTCATCTTCTTCTTCTTTGCTGCTGCCGGTACCTTGTTTTTTTTTTTTTTTTTTTGGTTGATGGGGTTTCTCTGCGGTTGTGGGTACCCTGTCTTCTTTTTCTTCTTCTTCTTCTTCGCGGCTGCTGCCTACTGTTGATCTTCTTTCTTCTTCTTCTTCTTCTACGCTATTTTTTATTTTTTTTTTGGCTTCAGTGCTGTCTAAGTCAAAGGTGCCTTTCTTTTCTTGTTTTTGTCAAAAAAAAGTAGCTGTGTTCAGTGGGCTACACATGTGTCCTATATTTCTATATACGTGGCAATGTGGCTGGACTTTGACTAAGTCAAAACTGCCTTGGTTTTCAAGGACCACCAATTATACTATTAATACATAATATTAAATTATATTATTAATTTCATATATTATACAATTTATTACATATATTGTCATAATATTATATATATTTTCATAATATTTATTTTAAATTTATATCTTTTTACTTCATAATTATTTTTAAAAATTATAAAAATGCTAACAAATATGAAATTATATTAACAAATATGTTAAAATTAATAAAAATGTTATATTAAATATTAAAAATTATAAAAATATGTTAAAAATTATTATAAAATTTTAAAAACATGTTAAAATTTCTTAAAATAATTTT
Organism: Hamamelis virginiana; assembly: GCA_017140935.1. Taxonomy (NCBI): domain Eukaryota; kingdom Viridiplantae; phylum Streptophyta; class Magnoliopsida; order Saxifragales; family Hamamelidaceae; genus Hamamelis; species Hamamelis virginiana. The sequence continues at coordinate 78,726 of JAESVK010062947.1, forward strand.
TTAAAAAATATAAATTATAATAAAAATCCATAAAATGTTTTTAAAAAAAATTAAAAATTGTAATAAATTTCTAAAAAATTATTAAATTTAGTAGAACTCTTTGAAAACATTAATATACATTAGTATAGGTTAAGAATGTGTATTTATGCTTTTGGGGATCGGTGTGCAGAAAAAAACAAATAAACAAAAGATGTGCGTCTCGCTTCCCTTAGGCCTGCGCTTTTTTTTGCGCCTTGCGCCTAGGCCCCATGAGTCCTTTGCGCCTAGGGTGCGCCTTGCGCCTTTAACAACTATGCACCCAACCTTCTATGCCAAATTTTTCTGGGGGCAATACAAATTTTGCACGAAATTCATAATGTCCCCCACTATAACCTCAATATAAAAACCAACAACATTTCAATCCTTCCCAACAACAATAGAGAAATTCGGCATTTGAGGACAAGGTTTTCAATGTGTTGAAGGGATTAGAAGCAAATAGCTAACTCTTGCACTCTCACTCTCAATCAATAGTGAAACTAAAGATCCAAATGAGGCAACTTGCAGTGTCTCTCAATCACCATGGGGAGGGTAGACTCCCAAGTCAACCCTTTAAT
>JAESVK010062959.1:0-17923 GCA_017140935.1 Hamamelis virginiana
CCAAGGGAGCTTATGTGGCTGAGAGTTCTACCTCTCAAGAGCCGGTCCAGCATGAGGATGTGCAAGCCATTACAGTTCTTAGGAGTGGGAGAGTGGTGGATAATAGGATAGGAGAGGATGACATGGATGAGGATGGTTCACCTCCGGTTGTAGAGGTAGGGAGTGATGAGAGTAGCAAAAGAAAAGAGAGAAGCCCAGAAAAGGAGGTTGTTGAAGAGATAGAGAGGGATAACTTTCCTTCTAGGGTAGAAGATCCCGTGGCATCCTATGTGCCCAAAGCTCCTTTTCCTTCGGCGCTTGTGTCGCCTTCTAAAAAAGCCAAGAAAGGAGTTTCTGTTGATGATATGTTGGAGGTATTTAAACAAGTGCGAATCAATATTCCACTACTTGAGGCTATTAAACAAATCCCATCTTATGCCAAGTTTTTGAAGGATCTTTGCACCCATCAAAGGAGAGAGCGTGTCCATTTAGCTCAATCCTCTGCACTTGTTGACATAGCTAGTGCAGTCTGCCAATACCAAATCCCTGTTAAGAAGAGTGACCCTGGAACACCCACAATACCTTGTTTCCTGGGAGATCATTTTGTGGATAGAGCTTTGGTAGACTTTGGGGCTAGTGTGAACATTCTTCCATACTCGGTGTATGCGAAGATGGAATTAGGAGAGTTAAGGCCCACACCTACTGTTCTCCAGTTTGCTGATAGGTCCACCAAGGTACCTAGGGGGGTTCTACAAGATGTCCTTGTTAAAATTGAATCCTTTGTCTTCCCTGCCGACTTTATAGTCCTAGACATGGAGCCTGTGGACAGTAATAGACCCCAAATCCCTGTGATTATAGGTAGACCTTTGTTGGTGACCGCGAATGCAGTTCTTCACTGCAAATCTGGAATTATGGAGGTGTCTTTTGGCAATATGAAGGCCAAGTTGCAAGTTTATCATGCAGCTAACCATCCTCATCACTTTGAGGAATGTTCATTTGTGGATATTATTGATGAGCTCGTAGAAGAGTCCCTCCCATTCATCCTTACTGAGGACCCCTTAGAGGCATGCCTTGCCTACTTTGATATTGATAGCTTTGACATAGACTCATGCATCGAGGAAGTGAATCAAGTTCTAGAGTCATCCCAATCCATAGGTAGCCTAACTTGGAAACCTACACCCGAACCATTACCACCGTTGGCTAGTACACCTATGCCTAGCTCGTTGGAGTCACCTCCGACACTTGAGCTCAAACCTTTGCCTTCCCATTTGAAGTACACATTCTTAGGGCCCAAAGAGACTCTCCCTGTCATTATTGCCTCTGATTTGAGTGATTTACAAGAGAGAGCCCTAATTGACACTCTAAAAAAGTATAGGGAAGCAATAGGTTGGTCGGTGGCGGATTTAAAAGGGATTGACCCATCCATTTGCATGCATCGTATTCACCTTGAAGAGGGGGTTAGGCCATCTAGAGAAGTCCAAAGAAAACTCAACCCTAACATGAAGGAAGTGGTGAAAAAGGAAGTGCTAAAACTTTTGGATGCGGGTATCATATACCCCATCTCTGACAGTGAGTGGGTAGCTCCTACCCAAGTTGTCCCCAAGAAGTCTGGAATTACTGTAGTAGCCAATGATCAGGGTATTCTAGTCCCAACTAGAGCCACTACAGGATGGAGAGTTTGTGTTGATTATAGGAAGCTCAATTCTAAGACTAGAAAGGACCATTTCCCACTTCCTTACATTGATCAAATCCTAGAAAGGTTGGCGGGTAAAAGCTATTATTGTTTTCTTGATGGTTATTCTGGATATAACCAAATAGCTGTGTACCCCGAAGACCAAGAGAAGACCACCTTCACATGCCCTTTTGGCACTTTTGCCTTTAGACGTATGTCCTTCGGTTTGTGTAATGCGCCTAGTACATTCCAAAGATGTATGACGGCAATCTTTTCCGACATGATAGGTGAGTTTCTTGAGGTTTTCATGGACGACTTCTCTGTCTTTGGATCCACCTTTGATGAGTGCCTTTCCCACCTTGACAAAGTGTTGAATAGGTGTTGTGAGAAAAACTTGGTGTTGAGTTGGGAGAAAAGCCATTTTATGGTTCAGGAGGGCATTGTCTTGGGGCATGTAATATCTGAGAGGGGAATTGAAGTAGATAGGGCTAAGGTTGAATTGATAGCCAAACTACCACCCCCAACCACTGTCAAACAAATCCGGTCGTTCTTGGGGCATGCGGGTTTCTATAGAAGGTTCATTAAGGACTTTAGCAAGATTGCCAAACCCATGTGCAATTTACTGGCCAAGGATGCCCCATTTGTTTTTGATAAGGATTGTATGGAAGCTTTTGAAAAGCTGCGCTCTTCCTTGAGCACCGCCCCAATTATGCAAGCACCCAATTGGTCCCTTCCATTTGAGGTTATGTGTGATGCCTCCGACTATGCAATTGGGGCGGTTTTGGGGCAAAAACTAGGGAAGGACTCTCATGTTATCTATTATGCTAGTAAAACCCTTGTTGATGCCCAAATCAATTACACCACAACCGAGAAGGAACTCCTAGCAGTGGTCTTTGCATTTGATAAATTTAGATCATATCTTCTTGCATCTAAGGTCATTGTGTTTTCTGATCATGCTGCATTGAAATACCTTCTGTCCAAGAAAGAGACCAAACCTAGATTGATTAGGTGGATACTCTTGCTCCAAGAGTTTGATTATGAGATTAGGGACAAGAAGGGTTGTGAAAATGTTGTGGCGGACCATTTGTCTAGAATCATGGTTGACCCATCCTTGGACATTGTACCCATTAAGGATAAATTCCCCGATGAGCATATTTTGACCATTTCTGATCATCACTTGCCTTGGTATGCTCACATCATCAATTATCTCGTCACGGGACTCATCCCATCGGATTGGGATAAGAATAGGAAAAATCGTTTCTTTTCGCAAATCAAATATTATTTTTGGGAAGATCCTATTCTTTTTAAATATTGTGCGGATCAAGTAATCCGTAGATGTGTCCCAGATAATGAGGTACGAGATATTTTGAGATTTTGCCATACCTTGGCATGTGGGGGTCATTTTAGTGGGAAGAAGACTGCGGCAAAAGTCTTGCAATGTGGGTTCTTTTGGCCTACAATCTTTAGGGATGCCTTAGAGTTTTGCAAGACTTGTGAAAATTGCCAAAAGATGGGGAATATTTCAAAAAGAGACATGATGCCCTTGAGCCCAATTCTGATAGTTGAAATCTTTGATGTGTGGGGCATCGACTTTATGGGCCCATTCCCAGTCTCCCATGGTTATGAATACATCCTTGTTGGGGTTGATTATGTGTCCAAGTGGGTGGAAGCAGTGGCCACTCGAACAAATGACCACAAGGTTGTGGTGAAATTTTTGCAAGAGAATATCTTTTCTAGATTCGGGTTTCCTAGGGCTATCATTAGTGATGGAGGCTCTCACTTCAATAATAGGCCTTTTGCGGCTTTAGTTGCCAAGTACTCCATCACTCACAAGGTTGCCACTCCCTACCACCCTCAAACTAGTGGCCAAGTGGAAGTGTCAAATAGGGAAATCAAGCACATTTTAGAGAAGACCGTTAGGCCCGACCGAAAAGATTGGTCATTGCGCTTAAATGATGCACTTTGGGCATATAGGACGGCTTACAAGACCCCTATTGGCATGTCCCCTTATAGACTCGTTTTTGGAAAGCCTTGTCATCTTCCCGTGGAATTGGAGCACAAAGCTCTATGGGCCATAAAGAAATTTAATTTTGAAATTGATGAAGCGGGCTTGCATCGAAAACTGCAACTTAGCGAGTTAGAAGAGATTCGCAATGATGCTTATGAGAATTCAAAAATTTATAAAGAAAAGATGAAGGAATTCCACGATAGTCACATCAACAGAAAATCTTTTGAACCCAATCAAAAGGTGTGGCTATTCAATTCTAAATTGCGTCTCTTTCCTGGCAAGCTAAGATCCCGATGGGATGGTCCTTATCTTGTGGTCAAGGTCCTACCCCATGGGGCGGTTGAGATCAAAAACCCGAAGACTGGGGCCCAATTCACGGTAAACGGTCAAAGGCTCAAGCCTTACATTGAGGGGGTTAGTGATGATACCATTCAGGATGGCCTTGTGGGGGAGATTATGTCCTTGGAGGACCCGATCTATGATTCCAATTAGTGGATTGCAAGACGTCTGGCTGAAGACGTAAAATTTAGCTCTTCTTGGGTGGAAACCCATGTGTTGGTTTATTTTGATTTCTTTGCTTTTGTTGTTTAGTTGTGCATAGTGAAGCCTTGGAGAGGGTGTTTCCTTAACATTGGGGACAATGTTCCATTTAAGTTGGGGGGGGAGCATTCATTCCATTCATGGCTATTTTTGCTTATTTTCTCATGATGTGTTGATAGTTTTATTGTGAAGATTCTTTTTTTTGGAGCATGTCATTGAAATGGCTAGTTGATTGAGTATGCATGTTTTGAGCCATGTTTTTCGAACTGTTGCATAATCCCTCTTTGAAAGCTAGTTTTGATGTCTTGAAATTGATCACTTACACGAGCTTTTATGAATTAATAATCTAGTTGATTGAGCTGAGTTAAATCTTATGATTAGTGGAGATTGAAACCTTATACTTGCTTTCGAGCCTTTCTTTTATTTTTGGGAGGATGTAATTACTCTATTCTTTTATTCAGCATATTTGGTTTCTTGCTTTGTGCTCATGCTTGCAATTGCGTTGATTAGAATTCTCATGTTTGCATTTTGATTGATCAATTGAGAACAATTCTAGTCTTTTCGAAAAATGATTTTAGGCCTTCTTTCGTGTTTGTAGCCTTGTGTTTTTGTTGTGTTGTGTATCCTTAGCACCCATTGTTGAGCTTAAACACTTGCCAATTCATTCAAGCCTAGGAAGCCTTTTTGGTGTGTTTGAGGTAAAGGGGGATTTATAGCCTTCAAAGCCATTTCTCTGTCCAGCAACCTACATCTATCGATAGCCACCTTGGTCTATCGATAGATGCCGCCTTCTGTACCACCATTACTCTTCCGATTAAAAAAAAAAAAAAATAAAAAAAAAAATTTCCGGAAATTCTAACCCTTTCCAGAAGCCTGCACCTATCGATAGGTGGTTTGACCGCTATCGATAGGTCAGCTATCGATAGCGGTCATCTATCTATCGATAGAGATCGCGTAACTTTGAAAAAATAAAACCGTTCGCGCCTTCTGCACTTCTCCCATTCATTCCTGCGACGGTTTTCAGACGGTTTTCTTCAACCGTTGCACCCCCTCACATGCACGAACCGCTGCCCCCTCATCTTCCTCCCTTGAAGGCTATATATCCTCCCTCAGTTTGTGTAGGTAAGTGTGCTTTCTTCTGGTTTGAGTGAGTTTTGTGGGTTGCTGCTTAGATTAAGGGTGTGTGTTCGCTGTATTGTGGGTTTATTGTTGTGAGTATTCTCCCTTCTGAAAATGAGTCGTCCCCGCCGCTCGTCTGCTTCCCGCCGTTCTACTTTGGCGGAGTCGGATTCCGAATCCAGCGACTACACGGTGCCACCCCCTGCGCCTGCACTCCGTCGACGTGGTTCATCGTCCCGCACCCCTCGTCCTCTTGTGGATGAGGATTATGTTATGGAGGAGGAGCAGGAATTTCATGATGTTGGAGAGGAGACTGGGGAGGGTCCCCGCAGAAATCTGGAGAGTTTCACTAACCAGGGACGTAGGGTGAGCATGCACAGCCAGCCTAGCCAGAGAGTCGCCTATGAAAATTCCATAAGGAGGCGCAAGTTTAACGTGGAAAGGTATGTGGACACGCGCCACATCGATGTTGAGCACGTGATAATCCGGGTGCTGAAAGCCCGGCAGTTGCAGGCTTGGATGGTGAAGGGGGGAGGGTACAAGCCCTCACTTGTGCGAGAGTTCTATATTACTGCCCAGTTTCGGGATGATCAGCCAGAGATGCTACACGCCACTGTCCTAGGGCACCCGATCCGGTTCAGTATTAATGAGATAGCCCAGTACCTCCGCTGCCAGCGCCCCTTGGGTGATGAGTTTTTGGCCTCCCATCTGCGTGCCATGGAGAAGTCCCTTCGGGAATGTGCCGAAATTGTGTGTGTGGAGCCCAACCTTGTACTGCAGAATTTCACCACTGGGAACATGCACGCCGTTTATGCCGTTATGAACAAATTGCTTTACACCAATCTTAGGGCGCGAGGGAGTGATTCTGACATACCCCTCGAGGGGGTGCGACTTCTGCTCGAGTTCATGGACGACGGACCGTTCGATACACCGCTCCTAATCTTCAACGAAATCAAGGCTTACATTTCGACGGTCCCGCGCAGTAACATGCCATTTCCGCAGATGATCACGTATTTCGTGATGCGTGCGGGAGTCGATGCGCAAGAGCAGCTTTTGTGGGGCGAGGGCCCGATTACCCAGACTACTATCACTCGGAGCATAGCGGCGAGTCAGGCTGCTAGGCGAGCGAGAGCCGCTCCAGTTGCACCCGCGCAGCCCGAGCAGGCACCACAGCCGGCCAGATCCGATCCCCAGTACTTCCCGTCTGGCGCTGCCCCTTTGATGACCGACAGGCAGCTTCTGCAGAGCATATGGCTGGAGCAGCGCTCCTTGATTGAGGGACAGAGGGTTATGTCCGAGACTGTTGGGCGGCTTACGCGCCAGGTTAGGGCTCTTTGGAGGAACCAGCGTGGGGAGGTCCTCTCGGATGTTGAGTTGGGTCTCTTTGCTCCATCTCCACCTCCTCCAGAGACAGGCGATGCTCCTTATGAAGATGATAACCCCGCAGGGGTGTGATGATTCGTGACCGTGCTTGGGATTGTTTTGTTGGGACTTGTTCATGTTTATTTTATTTATAGTTTTCTTGTTTAGGGTTTGTTGGTGGTGGTGTGTTTAATTTGTTGTTATTTTTATTTTATTTTGGTTCGGTGTTTGTTTAGTTTGTTTAGGTTGTTCGAGAATGGCCGGGTAGTAACCTTAACCGATTGTGTAGCCATTCTTGTTTGGTGTTTCCCTTTTCCTATGTAACCGTGGTTGTTATATGCTAATTTAGTCCTATTTGATTTCCTAAAGTCTTTTGTTCTCTTTTTGATCAGTCATATCATGCATGCATGGAATTACCTGTTTACGTGGTTGCATGTGTGAGCATTTCCTTGCCTGTTTGTCTTCTCTTGATGCTTTGACGTGTGAGAATACCTGCATGTATTTTTATAATCGTCACGGACTTCATTGATAACCCATCATGTTTGATTGTCTTGAGAGTGATATTCCGGTGAGATTTTGAAATCGAAGCTTGCCATGTGGATTAAAATTCGGCTTAACTTAACTGAGAATTTAATTTGTGAAAGCTCCGTTGCACTTGCACGTCGGACATTTTTGCCTAGTTGATTAAGAGGATTGTTGCAATAGAACGTCATATTTTGTGCCATGCATGTATATCCTATCAACTTTCACGTTGCATGTTGCATGCTAATCTCATAGTCATTTTGTTTAGTTTTCGCTTTTGCTTTGATTTCTCCCTTTCGATTTGCATCATTGTGAGGTGTCGCTAGGGACTAGCAACATGTAAGTTGGGGGGTGTGATTGCTCGCAATCATATGCTCTAATTTCATAATTGTAAGACCCAAATGCACGCTAACGAGGATGTAAATCGCTAGGTTTTGTCAAGATATTCATTTGTCTTGTTTCCTTGTGCATTATAGGTTTTTGGCGTTTTTGAAGCCCAAATTCACTCTCCGATGAAGCGCGACTCGCAGTCGAAGGTTGGGACAGCGTCGAGGAGGCATGGAGCACCAAGATGGGTTTTTCTGGGAATTTTTGGGTCATCTATCGATAGATGAATGTGCCTATCGATAGATGCCAGTCTCTGCATCTCAATAAAAAGCTGCTCGTGGATCATCTATCGATAGGTGGATCTAGCTATCGATAGATGCCGGCTTCTGTTTCGCAATTTGGAGATTTATTTCTTGAGCTATCGATAGGCAAGAGGAGGTATCGATACATGCCAGCCTCTGGACCTTTAATTTTGGAATTTGATTTATGATCTATCGATAGGCGTGGTCATGTATCGATAGATACCAGCTTCTGACTTCACATTCTCGGCCAAATTTCCAGCATCTATCGATAGCGGTTCTTGCATCTATCGATAGATGCCCCTCCAGTTGCAAGGCGATTCAGGGTTTCGCGTTCTCTATCGATAGGTGTTCATGCATCTATCGATAGAGATTCTTCAAGTTCGTTCTTCAGCAGCTGACCTTCGCAGCATCTATCGATAGGTGCCTTGCACGCTATCGATAGATGGCTGCCTGCTCCGTTTTTTATGCTAAGTATTTGTGTAATAATGTTGACTTTGAGGGATATTGTTGTCTTTTGCCTCTTTGACTTTTAGGGGAGTATTTAAGCTACTTTAAGAGGAGAGAGAGGGAGCTTTTTCTTTTGTCATTTTGCTCATAAAGTGAGCCCTTGTTTTCTAGTGCTTTCTTGGCACTTTCTAGGCATCCAATCACTACCCATCCTACTCCAAATAGGCCCAAGTTAGACTATGATGAGGAGGAGCATCTACGGATCGCCGATCTACGTCATGGCCGGCTAGGTCACCCGGTTATGGGGTGAGGCAAGGATTTTTGGGTGAGGTTTTTAGTCACCATTTTGTAATTAATGTTATTTAACTTTGGGATAGACTTGTATTTGAGAGCCTAGTGCTTTTAACCGTTTATATATCAATATGTTTTAGTTTTCTGTGATTACTATCTCATACAAATACAAGTGGTGCTTACTTTAATGAATGATTGAGTTAATGGTGGTTTGATCATTAGCATAGGTTATGCATTATCGTTTGATTCTGATAGTTTATGGCTTTTGATTAATCGTTATACACTTAATCATTCATATCATTTTGGTTAACTTATTCTTGTAGTCTAGGTTACCATTATCCCATGTTAAATAGCATTTCATATTACAATCGGTGATTATTAACTTGCCCTAATCCGAACCGAACCCCATCACCTTTCTCCATTTTATCTTTTATTAATTACTCTAGCTCGTCTTTAATTTACTATTAGGACCTTAATCAACAACCAACCAATCACCTTTAAATCACAATCACTAGCGTAGCTTCTTATTTACTTTAAACTAGATTCAACCATATTCTCTGTGGACGACCCGCACTCACTCTAACTTGCGACTTGAGGTTAAATTTCCGTTGAGTGTGGTCCTATAAATACTTTTAAATCTTGGCGCATGGTGGGGAATTAACCTCCCTCACCGTGGTGCGACCAAGCAACCAAGGTTTTCAAAGCCAAAATTTCCAAAATCAAAACTTTCAAAACCAAGGTTTTCAAAATCATGGTCAATGTCCTAATTATCAAGGTCAAGGGTTTCCGTCGAACCCTAACCCAAGTTTTGGTCCACCACCGGTAAATTCGTACCTACCACCCCACAAGAGAAATTATGATGATGTGATTGCACAACTCGTGCAAGGTCAAGCTCAAACCAATCAAGCCATAGGGGATATGAGAACCCAATTGACTAAGTTGACCACTACCTTGGGTGCACTCCAACAAGAAAATGGAAAGTTTCCCTCTCAACCCGTGCAAAATCCACAAGGTCAACATAGCGTTGGATCCTCAAATCCTAATGAAGGGAACCATGAACATGCTAAGGCCATCACCACTCTTCGAAGTGGAAAGATCATTGATAAAACCATCCTACCCAAGGATTCCAACAAAGAAGTTTCTCAAAATTTACAAAAGGAATCTAAGGGGGATGAGAAAGAAATTGAAAATGAGCCTAGCATTCCCAAACCAAGTGGCGTTGATGTTGGTTCAAGCCAAGAGAGGGCTAAATTTATTCCTGCCGCCCCTTTTCCCCAAAGACTTAGGGCACCTAAGAAATTGACCAATCATGCTGAAATTTTTGAATTATTTAAACAGGTGAAAGTCAACATACCTTTGTTGGATGCTATTAAACAGGTGCCCTCGTATGCAAAGTTCTTGAAAGATTTGTGTACAGTGAAAAGAAATTTGGGTGTGCACAAGGAAGTGTTTATGACCGAGCAATCCACATCTCTCTTGCAAAATACCTTGCCCCGTAAATACAAAGACCCCGGGACCCCTACCATTGAAATAACCATAGGAAGTTCCAAAGTGGGTAGAGCTTTAGTAGACTTGGGGGCGAGTGTCAATTTGTTGCCATATTCTGTGTATGTGGAATTGGGGTTGGGAGAACTTGAGTCAACTGGAATCAAACTTCAATTAGCTGACAGGAGTGTTAAGATACCTAGGGGAGTAGTGAAAGATGTGCTAGTGCAAGTTGATAAATTCTATTTCCCCGTGGATTTTGTGGTGTTAGAGACCCATCCTGTGGTAGATCAAGGGAGTCAATTCCCTGTGATTCTTGGTAGGCCTTTCTTGGCCACAGCTGATGCCTTGATTCAGTGTAGGAGTGGTTTGATGACCATTACCTTTGGGAACATGACTGTAAATCTAAATATTTTCAATTTGATGAAGGAAGTGGGGGAGGACATGGATGATGAGGTGAAGGAAGTTAGTAGAATTGATACTCTAGTCCAGCACCAATGGGATCTATCCGCCCATGATGATCCATTACAGTCATGTATGGTGAGTGAAAATGTTGAAGAATTTGAAGTGAGTGATGAGATGGAGTTTCTATACTCCATGCTCAATAAAGAGGAAGTTATGGAAGTGAATGGGTGGGTGCCTCGCTTCGAAGCATTGCCACCCATTGAGAAAAGTCTTGTCCCATCAAGTATCCAACCACCGGAATTAGAGTTGAAACCCTTGCCCTTAGAATTGAAATATGTGTACCTAGGTGACAATGAGACTTATCCCGTGGTCATTTCTTCTCACTTGGAGATTGACCAAGAGCTTAAATTGTTAGAGGTGCTTAGAGCTCACAAAAGTGCCATAGGTTAGTCCATTGCCGACCTCAAGGGAATTAGTCCCTCTCTTTGCACTCATAGGATTTATCTTGAGGATGATGTCAAACCTTCACGCCAACCTCAAAGGAGATTGAACCCCATAATGAAAGAGGTAGTGCGAAAGGAGGTTCTGAAGTTGTTGGATGTGGGGATAATCTATCCTATAGCGGATAGCAAGTGGGTGAGTCCTATCCAAGTGGTACCCAAGAAATCAGGCATTACTGTGGTAGAGAATGAAGAGGGTGAATTGATTCCCACACGAGTCACCACGGGGTGGCGAGTGTGCATTGACTACAGAAAGTTAAATTCATCCACTAGGAAAGACCACTTCCCCTTACCCTTCATTGACCAAATCCTAGAGAAAGTTGCGGGACATGCTTTCTATTGCTTCCTAGATGGGTATTCGGGCTATAACCAAATAGAGGTTTCCTTAGAGGATCAAGAAAAGACTACTTTCACATGTCCCTTTGGAACATTTGCCTTTAGGGAAAATGCCTTTTGGTTTATGCAATGCTCCTGGTACCTTCCAGAGATGCATGACAGGGTTATTTAGTGACATGGTGGAGAAAATCGTAGAGGTTTTCATGGATGACTTCTCGATTTTTGGGGATTCTTTTGATAGTTGCTTGGAGAACCTATCTAAGGTTCTAGAAAGATGCGAGGAGACAAACCTGGTGTTGAATTGGGAGAAGTGTCAATTTATGGTGACACAGGGAATAGTCCTTGGGCATATAGTGTCTTCTAGGGGGATAGAGGTTAATAAAGCCAAAGTTGAGTTAATTTCAAAACTTCCTTCCCCTAAGAGTGTGAAAGATGTGCGGTCATTTCTAGGTCACGCGGGTTTTTATAGGAGGTTCATTAAAGGTTTTAGTAGCATTGCACGACCTTTGTGTAAACTCCTAGGCAATGACGTCCCTTTTGAGTGGGGGCATGACTGTGAGGTTGCTTTTTGTAAATTGAAAGAGATGCTAACTTCACCTTCTATCATGCAAGCACCCGACTGGAACTTGCCCTTTGAAATTATGTGTGATGCTAGTGACTTTGCCATAGGAGCGGTGCTAGGTCAAAGGATAGATAAAAAACCACATGTGATCTATTACGCTAGTAGAACGATGAATGATGCTCAAAGAAATTACACAACAACTGAAAAAGAGTTGCTAGCGGTGGTTTTTGCCCTAGACAAGTTTCGGTCGTACATCCTAGGTTCACCCATTCTAGTCTTTACAGATCATGCGGCATTAAAATATCTTTTGACAAAACAAGATGCCAAGCAAAGACTGATTAGGTGGATTCTACTCCTCCAAGAATTTAATTTGACAATTAAAGATAAGAAGGGAGTTGAGAACGTTGTCGCCGACCACTTGTCTAGGATATCCTTTGATGATTCTGCTGACACCCTCCCCATCTCAGAGACTTTCCCTGATGAGCAACTGTTTGCTCTTTCAATTTGCCCATGGTATGCTGACTTAGTGAATTATATTGTTACTGAACAGGTTCCTACCCACTGGAGTACTCAGGATAGGAACAAATTTTTGAGAGAAGTGCAGAGCTATTTCTTTGATGACCCTTACCTTTTTAAATATTGCCCCGACCAAATTTTGAGGAGATGTGTGCCGGATATTGAAATACCGAGTGTCATATCTTTCTGTCATAGTGAGGCATGTGGGGGTCATTTCTCTGCTAGGAAAACTGCTGCAAAAATTTTACAATGTGGTTTTTATTGGCCAACTCTGTTTAAAGACTCTTTTGAATATTGTAAAAGCTGTGAGTGTTGCCAACGATTGGGTGGTGTCACTAGAAGGCACATGATGCCTCTCACACCCATTATTGTGATTGAGATTTTTGATTGTTGGGGCATTGACTTCATGGGGCCCTTCCCATCATCGTTTGGCAACCTTTATATCCTTCTGGCAGTGGACTATGTGTCCAAGTGGGTAGAAGCAATCCCTTCTAGAAAAAATGACCATAAAATTGTTTTGAAATTCTTGAAAGAAAACATTTTGTCTAGATTTGGGGTACCTAAGGCTATTATAAGTGACGGTGGTTTGCACTTTTGCAACCGCCCATTTGAGGCATTAATGAAAAAGTATGGGGTAACCCATAAGGTGTCAACAGCCTATCACCCACAGACAAATGGCCAAGCTGAGTTGGCCAATAGGGAGATCAAACACATCTTGGAAAAGACGGTGAACCCCAATAGGAAGGATTGGTCACTTCGCTTGACCGACGCCTTATGGGCATACCGCACAGCCTTTAAAACTGTTTTAGGCATGTCTCCCTATCGCATAGTCTATGGTAAAGCTTGTCACCTGCCAGTCGAGATGGAACATAGGGCATTCTGGGCCATTAAGCAGCTTAATTTCAGTCTTGATGCAGCAGGTTCGCAGAGAAAGCTCCAACTAAGCGAGCTTGAAGAAATTAGGCGGGATGCCTATGAAAGCACTAGGGTGTACAAGGACAAAATGAAAGCTTTTCATGATAAAAACATTGCTCGCAAATCTTTTGAGCCAAATCAGAAAGTCCTCTTGTACAACTCTAGGCTGCACCTCTTTCCTGGTAAGTTGAGGTCCCGTTGGGTGGGGCCTTTCATTGTTAAAACTGTATTCCCTCACGGGGCTGTAGAGATTGAGAATCCAAAAAATGGTAATATTTTCAAAGTGAATGGGCAAAGGCTTAAACCATTTTTGGAAAATTTTTTGCGTGAGACTGTGGTCGAGGACTTGATGGACCCAGTCTACCATGATGCCCCATCTGAGTAACCTCTGGTGTTACTCTTTGTATATAATCTTTAGTTTCCTTTTCTTTTTCATTTTTACTTTGCTTGTGGATAAACTAACCCTTTTGCAGGATAATGATGTGATTTCAAGTCTACACAAGTGTGTTTGGAGTCCTTTCTCAGCCATCTTGTCCCTTTTGCAATATCCTTCAATGCATTGAGGACAATGCAAAGTTTAAGTTTGGGGGGAGAGGCATACACTTTGTGTATAATGTACAAGCAATCGCAAAAGGGAGTAGTTTTTAACTTTTTGAACAATTTTTAACTTTTTTGGAGCATATTGATGATTCATTTTGTGAGCTTTTACACTTAGTTGTGGTCATTTAGTGTTTTTATGCTCCCCTAGATTGAGAAATTCATAGTTATGCATTGTTTTGAGTGATAAATCTTGCTCTTAATTTGCTTTTGTTCATTCAAGATGCTGCAGTGATTTAATCCCTGCTCACCATGTTGATGTAGTTAATACCTTTTGGTGAACTTGCTAATTGGATGTGCATGTGTATCTTCAATTGTCATTTTTGATGCAAACCCCATTGTTCATGTATTTTTTTTCCATTTTCCCATGTGTCCATGTGTTTTTCTTGTAATTGTGAGTATTTTATACTTCCATGCTCGTTTTGCCTCAATAATGCATTTCATAAGCATTTGAACCTCATTTGCTCAATTTGGAACACTTCGCACATGTTTGAATATGATTTAAGGCCCCCTTGGTGTTTTGAGCCTAATTTCTCCATTATGGGTCACCATTTGTTCCCCATTTGAGCTTTGTTTCCATTCATTTTTGGTAAAGCCTAGGAAGCCTGAAGAGTTAGTGTTTGGGTTGTTTTTGAAGAAGCTGAGAGCATCTCTAAGTTTGGGGGTGTGTTTGCATGGTGGAAATGTTGGAAAGTGGGTCTTGGCAGCCATTTTGGTGTGTGGTTTGTGATCCAAATGCTTGGTTGAAGAAATTTGTCATTTTTGGATGTTGATTTTTGAAAGAACAGAAGCAGAGGCAGTGAGCTCATGAACCGGTAGTGAGTTTTTATTACCGGTAGCAGAAATCATAGCAGGAATTAATTTAATTCTGGGAAGTAGAGACAGAGAGCACATGAACCGGTAGTAATTCTTCTACTGGTTGTAAAGAACCTTGTGTTTTTAGTAGCAGCAGGCCGAGATATTTTACAATGAACTCGATTTTCTCCCCTCTGTCAAGTCAGCCCTCCCACTTGTAAAAAAAAAAAAAAAAAAAAAAAAAAAAAAAGTGGTGCGAATTTGATTTCAACCTGCCATTTTGGCAGGTGTTAAGGGGCTGATGTGATGACTTGTAAAAAGGGCTGACATGAACTGACTTTGGAAGGACAAAAAGGAAGAATAAAAGAAGATGGGGAAAAGCGGTTCAAGTTTCAAAAAAGGTGATTTGAAAGGTCAAGGGCCTTACCCTTCTCTCTCTCCATTCCCTTCCCCATTTCTCTCTGCCTCGAAACCGTCTCCCTCAAGCCACCAACCCATCTCCATCACCACAGTGCCTCAGAAACTCGTGCCATCCCTGCCATCCCTCCATCGAGCCTCACCACTGCCGCTGCTACTCCGCGCCATTGACCCCTGCACCATCGCGCAGCAAGCACACCAACCCAGCCGCCGTTCATCTCCGAGCCATCAACCTCTCTGCCGGCGAACTCCATTCCCTCCAGTGAGTTCTTCTCCCATTTTTGTTTCTTTGCTGTGTTATTATCTACAAACCCTCAATAGCTACCCCCCCTTCTGCAGCAAGCCCTCTCCCTCTCACCTCGTAATCTGCCCTAACTAATCCCAGCAACAACCAGCCCCGGAAATCTCCATTAAAACCCCATTTCTCACTCTCCCTTATCCCAATCCCACATTTCTCTAAACCCTCGAGCCTCAATATCTATGATTAGTTAAGTTGTATTTGTTTATTGTGTGTTGTGCTGCTGTGTTGGGTTGTTTGGTTGTTGTGGGGTATGGGTTAAAGCCTGGATGTTAGGCTCGGTGATTAATTGGTGTATTTGCTGAGTTTGGGTTATTTTGTGCTTGGTTGCTGCTGCTGGGAGAAGGGATTAGTTTCTGGATATTTTTTTTGGGAATTTCATTCACTGTGTTCCATTGGTTGTCCATCTCACCATGGCTCGTACAAAAATAGTTAAAACAAGGAAGCCTGCTGTCAGTCCCTCTAAGGCAATTCACAAATCAAAAGGTGATACTTCTCAGCCCGTCAAGGGGATGGGGAAGGCTGCTGCTAAACCCTCGAGGAGAATCAACACTAGGAGTAGAGCAAAGCGAGTAGTGACTGAACCCATTGAATTGTCAGAGGAGGAGGAGCCCAGTGATTCTCCAGTGCCCAGTATTCCTCCAGTTGTTGATGAGCCTATCGAGCCTCCAGTGGAAGATGAGGACAGGCCCTACATTGGGTCTAGAAAGAAAGTAAAAATTTCCTGGGAGGACTCCATCAGCAGACGGACTGCATCTTGTGAGCGTATGGTGGACGATAAGAATTTGGTGGGAAATGTAGTAGTCACTGTCCTTACAAGCCAGGGATTGAAGCATATGTTTGAGAAGGTTGAAAGGTATAAATTAGCTTTGGTCAGAGAATTTTATGCGGGGCTGTCCTTAGTAGAGGCTGAAGGTGAGTTTATTTTGCGTTCCAAGCTAAGGAACAAGACTCTGGACATAACCCCAGCAACCATAGCCTCTCATCTGCAGTATACCTGGCCACATCCCAACACTATCACCTATCCCAGTGCTGATTATGAAGCTATGGAAGAAGGGGAATTGGTACTGGAAGTCTGCACCAACCCGGATGATTTTAGAGGGCAGTTCACTCAAGGAATGCTGAAGGGGAAATACAGGCTGCTGAATTTGATTGCTCATGCCAATTTGAAGCCAACAGAGTCTGATAAATTACCTAGCTTTGAGTATATTAAGTTCTTGTATGCAATCATGGCAAGAGAGGTGATTGATTTTGCCGAGGTCATTTGGAACCAAATGAAAGATTTTCTGACCAGTGCGAGCAAGAAGTGCAGCATGCCATTTGCCTTCATGGTGACTGAGATGTGTGCCAAGGCAGGGGTCCCTAGAAGGCAAACCGATCACTGGCACTCAGCTGAAAAAGGGCCTATCACCTCTGCCTCTGAGAATAAGAGTAAAACAATGTTAAAACAGAAAATTGCAGCCCCTGCTCCAGCCCCCCGCCGATCCGGTTCTGCTGCATGGCCTGCCTCTCAGCCCTCTGTCCCTAACCCTCCACCTCCTCTACATATTCAAAGGGGATCCATGTTCCTGCAAATGCACAAAAGGATTGAGTCTTTGATGAAGCAAATGATGCAGAGGCAGGACAAGCTTGAGGAGAAAATGGATCTATGCATGAAGAAGCTGAATTATTTGATGGGTGAGGAAGAAGATGATGGCACTGATGCCCCCGCAGATGTGGAGCATGCTGATGAACCAAGAAGCAGTACCTAGGATATGGTTTGAAGTTCAGTGTTGGGAAGTGCTAATTGGTGGCTGATTTTTGGGATTATTTAATTTGGATTTGGAAATTTTATTTTTTTTGTTGACATTTGGGAGCTTGTTTTGGTTTATTTAGTTTAAACTCTGGTTATTTCTATTGTGATGAACTCTAAGGGTAGAGTTGGATTTTTTTTTTTTTTTGTGGTTGTGGTGGCTCTTTTGGGTAGAAATCCTTATCCTCATTTTAAAGCCACCACATTTTGGTTCCAATCTCTTGTAACCCAGTGTCATTGCAACCTAATGAAAGCCCTTTTTGATTTAACTGTGTTGTGTTCAAGATTGAGCATTTGGTATTACTATGCATATGCTAATGTGTTGTTGTGTTTTCTCCTCTCACATTTTAAGTTAATTGAACTTGAATGTTTTTCCTTTGAAGGATATTTGTAAAACTTCCATTGTTGTGCTTGTTCTTAATTCCATCATGTTTTGTTTTATGTTTGTGTATCTGTGTGCTTTCATGATAGGTTAACTCTTGGGTAATCTTTGCATTAATGATTGGTGATTATCTTTGTCTGTGCATAAGCTTACTTTGAGTAAACTT
The DNA here is from genome assembly GCA_017140935.1 of Hamamelis virginiana. Classification (NCBI taxonomy): domain Eukaryota; kingdom Viridiplantae; phylum Streptophyta; class Magnoliopsida; order Saxifragales; family Hamamelidaceae; genus Hamamelis; species Hamamelis virginiana. Next base: position 17,736 of record JAESVK010062959.1, read on the forward strand.
ATTCAAAGGTCTGCATTACTTAGGAATAGTCAATCCAGGGAGCATATGATGTTTAAATGACCATAGTTTGTGTCAGGAAGGCGTTCCTAGTCTCTATTATATCTTTTTGCTAGGGACTAGCAAACTTCAAGTTTGGGGGTGTGATTAGCATCATAAATTACATATTTAGCATTGCTTTTATCCCCATT
>JAESVK010062966.1:0-13563 GCA_017140935.1 Hamamelis virginiana
TCTTGGCGCATGGTGGGGAATTAACCTCCCTCACCGTGGTGCGACCATCATAAAAAGCGAGTGGTTGGCCTCCAATATGAAGTCCTGTTATCATGGTGAAATCGAGTGGGGTCATAGTCATTTCCCCAAACCCGAAGTGAAATGTGTTGGTGGTGTCCCACCAGAGTTCAGAAAGAGCAATCATGGCCATTCTATCCATGTTATCGAGCCAGAGAGAGTCCAAGAAGAACTTAAAGCCTGCTTGCTCAACAATGGCCTTAGGTTGGGGTTGGCGTGTCTCCATTAATTCCCACCATTTGATTAGCTTACCTAAGGAGTATCTTGTACGGATTTCGAAATTGGGCTGCATAAACACATTTGGGGTTATATTCACATCAAAGCAAATGTTGTTATTTTTAAAGGAACTTTGATTCAAATGTAATGCAAGTATGACTATTGATTTACATATCATGAATGAAGTAAAATTTATGCTTTGAATGAGCCAAAATGATCAATACATTTTCAAAAGGTTTTTACAAAAAAGATGTATGCATATTGTATGACACAATTTATTATCAAAGGCATGGGTGGTGTCACCAAAATCCAAAATGTTTCAAATTCAAAATTGATGGTGTTTTAATCAAATTAAACATTATAGAAAATTTTTGAGATACTTTACTTGACATGAAATGACTTGTAAAGAAGAAAATGGATAATGGTGTCATTGAGGCATTTTATCAAACATGTGATATGCATATTTTCAAAATGATATTTTCAAAGAAGATTGATCATGGCAAATACTTTCTAAAATCCTACAAAAATCATTGAAACATTATTAGGATATGTTTGATTTGAAAAATCAAAGTTTACTTCATTGAGGCATTTCATCAAACACTTGGTGTGCACCATTCACAAGTTTGTGAAGCTATGAAATGGGGCTCCCATGCTTTTCCCAAAGGTTACAATGATATGAAAATCAACAATCACAACATGCAAACAAGCATTTTAATTCAATCAATTGCATATGAATCAAGAGTTATTAAGGAAATTTAACTTACATTGTCTTTGGAGTGAATATACGAAAGATGTGTTCTAGGCTCCAAGAGTAGAGATGGTGGATGGGAGTCTCCATATGAGGGTGCCTTGTATCTAGCTTTGACTTCCAAGAATGGATACTTCAAGTAAGGTGGAGGAAATTGATTTCTATCCATTTTTGAAGAGAATGGAGTATGTGAGAAATGGAGAGGTTCACACCAAATGAAGTCAAGTTGAAGAACTTGAGGAGATGAGGGTGATTTTGTGTTGCTAAGGATATGAACCAATGTTTTGGTTGAGTATGTATGAATTGAAGATCAAAAGCTAGGGTTTTGGAGCAAAACCAAGCTTGGAGGTGGTTTAGAATGAGCACAAGAGTGCACATGAGCATGAGGGGCTTAAAAAGGAAAAAAAATTTTCGGGTCACACATGGTGACCGTCCTAGCTAGGATGGCCAACCGTCCAGCCCAGGACGGCGAGCCGTCCAGGCCAGGACGGCCACCAGTGCTCCCAATTTGATTTTTCTCAATTTTTTTGATTTTGATTGAATTTTCTTGGAAATTTAGTTCATTCTTGCATAAATCACTCCTAAGTGATGATTTTGAGTATTTATATGGGAGATGTACCATATAAATGATTTTTGAAAGTATTTATATGGGAGATGTACCATATAATTGATGATATGTTCATATGGTAGATGTACCATATGAACGATGAGTTTGAATTGTTTTATGTGAGACATAAAATAATGATTTGAAATTGTGATTTTTTATATGGGAGAAGTACCATATAATTGATGATATGTTCACATGGGAGATGTACCATGTGAACAATGAACTTGAGTTATTTTATGTGAAACATGAAATAACATTTTGAATGATTTGAAATTATTTTATGTGAAACATAAAATAATGGCTTATATGGGAGAAGTACCATATAATTGTTCACATGGGAGATGTACCATGTGAACGATGAACTTGAGTTATTTTATGTGAAGCATGAACTAACATTTTGAATGATTTGAGATTATTTTATGTGAAACATAAAATAATGGCTTATATGGGAGAAGTACCGTATAATTGTTCACATGGGAGATGTACCAAGTGAACGATGAACTTGAGTTATTTTATGTGAAACGTGAAATAACATTTTGAATGATTTGAGATTATTTTATGTGAAACATAAAATAATGGCTTATATGGGAGAAGTACCATATAATTGTTCACATGGGAGATGTACCATGTGAACGATGAACTTGAGTTATTTTATGTGAAGCATGAAATAACATTTTGAATGATTTGAGATTATTTTATGTGAAACATAAAATAGTGGCTTTATATGGGAGATGTACCATATAATTGATGATATGTTCACATGGGAGATGTACCATATGAACGATGAGTTTGAATTGTTTTATGTGAAACATAAAATAATGATTTGAAAATGTTTATATAGGAGAAGTACTATATAAATAATAATTCTTGTGGGAGATGTACCATAAGAATAATGAGTCTGGACTATTTTATGTGAGAGAAGTATCACATAAGATGATAACTTGTATGTGTTTATGTGAGAGAAGTATCACATAAAATGATGATTTGTGTATGCTTATGTGAGTGAGATATCACATAAATGTTTGTTTTTTGGTTTGTTAGTGTGATTGATTTTGAAATAATTGGAAGTGTGACTTCCAAGAATTATTTTCATTCTGGATTTGTTCAAGAAATAGATTCCAATGTTTGTGAGAAGTTGGTTTGATCATCCCTCTTTTTGTTGTGGCAAAAATGGGATGCCATTTTGTTTCGTTGGTATTACATGGCGAAGCCATGAAACACCAACGAGGGGCTTCTGTGGACACCCCATTTTTACCAATTATTTCTACTATGTGTTCATACAAATGATCAACTGGAATAACTGATCATTTGGTGAGGAATTGGCCTTGTAAAGACCAAATCGCCCAAATTGCCCTTTTCTGAGGAAAAGGACAATTCATTATTTCATGTGTACATTTGGATTGGAATCAACCCATTTGTATTGCATTTGACTTTTGAGGTGTTTTAGAACATCCCTGTAAATTTTCATGGCATTCTGATGAGAGCTCGATAGGTAATTAGGGTTTTTGCGACTTGAAAGGCATTTTCGTCCTTTTTCTCGTATAATTTCCGAATGACCTCCGAATTCGAAACGGATTGTCTCATGAGGTTTACATGGATGTGGGGAGTGAATTTGAAGTGTCAATTGAACCTTTGAATGGTTGGGATAGATTCGCCCAAAATCGATCCCACGGGTAAGAATGAGCTAAATTAGGGTTTTGTTCAAATCGACCGTGAATTGGTCATTTTCACCAAAATGAAAGATTTTCAAAACATGTTGTCAAGTACTAATTTCATGTTAAAACCATGTTTTTAGTAGTGGTGCAAGCCTAATTGATCAATTTTACAAAACAAAGAATGGTCATATGACCAATTTTGGCACAACCGGGTCAATTGGCTAGCTTTTTGCTAAAACCCTTGACCATGGTCAATTGATTTTAACCCAAAAACATTCTAAAAATGTGGAGGATCAAAACACGGTCGTTTTGAGCCCTGAACCATCGGATTTGGATCAAATTTGACCAAAATATGGCCAAAATATGAAAATCCTAAAATTTGGGGAAGAAAAATTGGGAAGTCACTACGGTGACCGTCCCCCAGGACGGCCAGCCGTCCAGCCCAGGACGGCCAGCCGTCCAGGCTAGGATGGTCACCAGCATGCTCGAGCCCATTTTGTATTTTTGGCATGTTTGAAACTTTCCCACTTGTTTTGACTGATTTGGTTTGTTTTTTTGGAATAAATTCGAAGGGTTTTCAGCTGGCAAACCCTAGCATGATCAATTCTAAACCCTAGGATCATTTTTAGAGGATTAAATCCTAACCATTCAAGGATTTGAACCCTAGCTCTATATATACTGCACTATGGAGTTAGAGAGAGAGGAGGAGAATTTTAGGGTTTTTTGGGAGAGGAGGCTACAGATTTTTTGGCTCTTCATTCTTACACCATTGAAGGGGTAAGAACTCAAGGCTAGGAGTTTGGTGGAGGCTAGCCAAGAAGGAGATCGAAGGGTAAATCCTTAACCTTGGTTCTCATTTTTCATGATTTCTTACATAAGTTTATGAGGCTATGGTGTAAGTCCTCTTGATTTTCATATGGGATGGATTCTCTTTTCTTTTTCTTTCTGCTATGAGTATGTTTAACATGATAGGGTTAGTTTTATTCGTTATTTCATGTCATATGTATGATTAGGGTTAGCTTTGGTGTTATTTTATGTAAGCATGTATGATTAGGGTTAGTTTCATTATGAGTGCATGTTAGTAAGCATATTAGGGTGTCTTTTATTGTGATTAAATGCATGTTAGGATTAGTTTTTGTTATGATTTTATGTGTAGATGCATGATTAAAATTAGTTTTATTGTTGTTTATATGTAGATGCATGATTAGAACTAGCATTATTATGATTTTATGTTAGAATACATGTTTAGGGTTGTTTAGTTTAGTTATTATCTTATGTTAGAATGCATGTTTAGGGTTGTTTAGCTTAGTTACTATTTTATGTGAATATGCATGTTAGGGTTGATGTGTATGATTAGGTTAGCATTGTTGTGATTTTTGTTAGTATGCATGTTTAGGATTAGTTAGTTTTGTCGTGATTTTATGTATGCATGCATGAGTAGGGTTAGATTTGTTGTTATTTTATGTGTAAGCATGTTTAGAGTAAATGTTGATATATTCATGTTGTTATTTGAATCTCATGATAATTGATTGGTGATTTTAATGGTAATATGAGTACGTTAATATGTTATTTTAATATGTGATGAGTCTTTAGTCTTTTTGTTTATGCTTTATATGATTATTTAAACACTTGCCATGGATTTGATCATTTGAATATGAAAAATGTGTACGAGGGAGCATGCAAAGGTGAGATCCTTCCCTTGTGATTCTTTTATGATTATTTGATCACTCGACTTGGATTTATTGGTTTGAATATATAAAATGTGTACGAGGGAGCGTGCAAAGGTGAGATCCTTCCCTTGTGTTTAAATCAATCGTTTAATCATATTTTGGTGTAATTTTTGACATGTTTTTGCATAGTAATTTAAAATATTCATGTAGAAAGCATGCTAGGACATTTTCACATTTTTTATTCTTTGTTTTCATGGTTTTTAGAGTAATTTAAGGTACATATTCAAATCTGTCCAGATTTGTTTATGTCCTTAAATTTATTCTAAAAATCATTTTTAGGCCAAATCCAACTTAGAAATATGCTTAGGCTCACATAGATTAATTAGTGTGCATTTAGGGGCATTTTCATGCATTTTTAGAATTAATTACATGCTTATTTGTTTAAATTTCAGCATGCATTGCATTAGTATTTTTAGGTTTTTAGATTAACTTTAGGGCTAGTTAGAGACCCTAGGCTAGGAAGGTCACTTGACCTTCCCTAGGAATTTCCTTTGTTGTAAAAGTCATACTCAGATTTGAGTATTTTAATCGATTTGATTGTCTATCTTCGAGAGATTTTCTAAAAATGATTTTGATATAATAAACATGATTTTATGAGATATTTGATTATTAAATGATTTTCAAAAAGATTCGAAATGTTTTAAAGATTTTTACTTTTGAATGAAATTCCTACCCATATGATTTGTTTTCTTAAAAATCTTTGAAAAAGATTTTTAATTGGAATTGAATTCTAAAGATAAGAGTTATTTGGAATATTTGGATTTTATGAATATCTTTTAATTTGAAATGATTTCAAATAAATGATTTTGAAAGAATAAAAACTCTCGAAGTTAGAGTCTTGAATTAGGTTGAAATACCTTTGATGATGTGATCGATTACAATAGGAGAATCCTAGGGTAGTCGAACTACGTGGACTTTGATACTTGCTAAGTGATACTAGTAAGTTATGTAGGCGCTAATAGGGCTCAAGTCCGCCCTAGGATGCCCGTAGGGTGTCCTAGGTTCTTAGGGTTTGTTTGTATATATTTTTTATTGTTATTAATATAACTAATATAGATAATGCATTTATATCACTATTTTTTTGGTTGATTAGATTATTTAGGATTGTTTGCATTAAGGATTTAAATAGCCCAAATAAATTAGAAGTCCTTTAATTAAGGCGAGGTGGGTGCCTACAAGTGAAAGCTTGGAACCTTCCCACGTCGTAACCTAGCCCCCGAATCCAACTCTGGTTTGTAGACTGTCTTTTCATTGAAAATGGAGTTTGTTTTGTTTTGATTTAAAAAATAAAATATTTCTCATGGTTTCCTTATTCCTTAAAAATAAGGTGGCGACTCCTTTGTTTGTTTTCTAAACCCCCCTAATCACATCGCCTGGTGATGATGTGGACTCACACCATCAAAGCCCGTCAAAAGGCTGGTCCACAAATACATATGGGAACGCAGCGGAAAGTAAACATTAAAATTTTCCCATTGATATTCATCCAAGAATCGAACTCAAACTATAAAACGAATCTAAACAATTAATCAAACATGAATTAAAAGCTTGCTTGATGTTCCTTTGATGTTGTCCTCGCAAAACCTCGAGCTCCAAAAGTATGGAAGCCTCCAATGAATAGTTCACATGAGCCTAAGATTCCTTGAATCCCTTGATCTCCACAACACCTTGTGAGAGAATGACAAGCTAGAGAGGGAGAGAGAAAGACAGCTAGAGGAGGGAAAGCTTGGAGTTATGAAGCCCTAGGGCTATCTCTCTTCTATTTATAGACTTCTCATCTTTTAATGATGTTTGGTTACAAGTGCTAGCTTGACCAAACATCATATTGGAATAGTAATATCCTAGTTTAGTATATTCTTAATCCCTTTAATTATTAACCTTTAATAATAAGGATTAAGCTTATATAAATTAGAATATTCCCCTCACTCAAATTCAAGATCACTTAAGCCCTTATGTGTGTGACCCATTGGGTTCACCCCAACCTAGTAGTGACAGGGAACATCTCGATGTTTCCCAAAATAGAAACTTTATATTTTTGGTTTGATTGGAACAATTCCAATTTTGCCCTCAATGATAACACTTATCATTAGGCTTTCACTAGTCATGAGTGGCATCTAGCAATGTGTCATGACATGTCCTAAGTGTGGGTGAATATACCTGTATAAATGAACCCTTCGTGTAATAGATAATCATTCACCAAATAATGTCACGATTAAGTTATTTGGGTATGGATACATGTCAAACCCTAACTTAATCCTGTGTTAGCTTTTAACCAAAATATAAACTCAATTATGTAAACCCTTGAAAACAACTTTTCCTTGGTTACTTTTTGCTTTGGCCAAAGACTTCATTAAGTTATTACTTATGAATAAACTGTGACATTCTCCCTTTGATATTAAGGGTGGTGATCCCCTATTGCACACTCACCTATCTTCATGTACAACTTACTAAAGCCAATAAGTATCGATTACATCCTCTTGATTAAGGGTGTACAAGATATTATCAAACTCCAGTAATTCATACATAAGATAACCAGTGGTGTCTCAGGTATGAGGATTACAAATGTGACTATACACATGAGCAGCTTTGGACATTCAAATACATTTCCATAAGCTGTACTCATATTGGTCACGTTCAGTGTACTTGTTCTCTAACAAGCACCCACATGTTTACTATAGTGTCTCTACACAGATGGCTTGAGACTCACCATTCTCCCTAGGAGGTAGTATAACCTGAGCTAATCTTAACGGTTTATTATCGCCCAAATAAATAAACCTATGATCACAGACATATCTAGAATAGATGTACTTGAGAATTGTTTGTCTCTCTATCTCAACACTTGAGATACAATTCTCTATCATGCTATTCAAGGACATTATCATGAACATTTATAAATAACACAAGTTTACATGATAATATTGGAGACATCTATTTTTTCCATGAGTAGGGTCATTAATGGTTGCCTGTGATTTGAAATAAGATAGGGTGTTAAAACCCTAGGTTACCAGTTTTACCCTTGTGAGTAGTTAGTTAGAGGTCGTTATCGCATGTAGGCTTTTAGGTTAGATCAAGTAGGTTCTTTTTGCATTTAGTTTTTAGAGAGTCTAGGAGCATCCCTGTTAAATTTCATGGCATTCTGAGCAAAGCTTGATAAAAAATAAGGCCTTTTGTGACTTGAAGGGCAGTACTGTCCTTTGAATCACAAAAGCTCTGAATAACTATTGATCTTGTCTCGAATTGTCCCGAGACTTTGGCATGGATATTTAGGATGTATTTAGTAGCTAAGTTGATTAGTGGCAAGGTCTGTTGAGCCTCTTGGCTCATGATTGCTCTTAAGGCCCAAAAGACCCTTTCAAACTCATATTAGGGTTTTAACCGGGAATGACCGGGATTCGATCTTTTTATCAAACCAAAGCCTTTAAAAGCTTCAAAACACTTTCTTAAAATGTTTTAAAACTTGTTTCGAGAAGAATAAATGATTTTGAAAGCAACTGGTTAGCATATTTCAAAACCCTACTTTTGGCCCGGCAGGCCCTAAACAGCTAATCGATTGACTTTTCCTCAAAAATTTGACCTCGGTCAATGTATTTTCATTTCAAACACTTCTTAAAACATGGAGAATCGAATCACGATCGTTTCGGCGCTTGAATTGTCGAATTTGGACTTAAAACGGGCCCGAAAAGCCCAATTTTGCCTATTTTCAGTGTTTTTTCTCAGTCAAGACTCTTCTAGTAATTTGACTCTTCTAGTACTTGCCATGTGTCCAATTCAGCTTAGAGGACTTTGGGATGGACTCTAACACCTTGGAAGGCTGGTTTAGAGCCCTTGGATCATTCCTAAGGGATTCAAACTCAACCATTGATCAATTTCAGGCTTCTCTATAAATAGAGAGCCCTGAAATCAGTTTTAACACACACAATTAATTGGCTTTAGAGAGCTAGCTTGGAGAGTAGAGGCTTGAGCATTGCACAAGCTTCCCCCATAGCACTCTTAGCTATACTTTTGAAGTCCTTGGAGTCCTTGGAGTTTGAAGAGAAAGCTTGAAGCAAGAGGGAAGGAAACAAAAGAGGTTAGTAGAGTTGTTTAAAGTTTTTGCATTCTTCTTCTTCTTCTTTTTTCTTCTTCTTCTTATTTTTCTTCTTATTCTTCTCATCTTCTGTGTCCATGTTGTGTTAGGGATGAGTGTTTAGGTTATGTTTTCATATTTTTTAGTATGCATGATAGGTTAGTTTATTTATTAGTATGCACAATAGGGATTAGTTTTAGGATTTGTTAAATAATAATGCATGATTAGGATAGAAGTTTTGGTATATCTTTTCTTCTTTTTCTTTTCTTCTATGATTATGGATTAGGTGTTTTATATGTTAGTATGCATGATAAGAATTATTTTATAGGAATGCATGTTTTAGTCTCTTAGGTTAGTAATCATGTTAGGATGTTAGGTTATTCAAGTTTATCATTAATATTATCATGGTTAGTTTCATCATTTGGAGTGGTTAGGTATGATTGATATATGAATTGTGTGAAAGAATATGTGCAGGGAGGATTTGCAGCGGAAGACAAACAATAAAAATTTTATAAACAAGAATCCCACCATACATATTCATACAGGAAATCGAAACAAGCATCGGATCATGAATAATACAAGTACAAGAATTAAACAACTTTAAAACATTGACTTACTTGATGATTGCCTTTGTTGAAACCTCGATCGCATCCTAGCTTCAAAGTGTATGAAGCCTCCAAGGTATCCACACGAACACAAGACTCTTCAAGCTTCCCGCACTTGTTCAACACTTGAATCAATGCAAGATGGAGAGGGAGAGAGCTAGAGAAATTCGGCCAAGAGAGAGAGGAGCCACTAGGGCCGGCCTCCTCTAGGGAATAAAACAAAAGCTCTCTTTTAATTAGGGTTTTTGAGTGGACTAGTGCTAGCATGCACCCTCACCTTGTATTTATAGGCAAATACTAGGGTTTCTAATTTTTGCAACTTAGTCCTCCTTAATTAACTTTTAATTAAAGAGCCCAAGTAAGTTACATATAATTAGAAACTAACCCCTCTCCTAACTTAAAGAACTCACTTGTGTCCTTATGTGTGTGACCCTTTGGGTTCATCCCAACCTAGCAGTGGACAGGGACATCTCTATGTCTCCTAAAATAGAAAGTTTCTATTTTTAGGTTCAATTGGAATAATTCCAATTATGCCCTCATTGATAACACTTTATCAATAGGCCTACACTGGTCATGAGTGACATCTAGCAACATATCATGACGTACCCTAGGTGTGGGTGAATAGCGAAACCATATGAACCCTTCATGTTACTTAATCCTTCATCCCCTAATGTCACTGTTAAGATATTCAGGCATGGTTATTAAGTCAAACCATATCTTAACAATTTGTTAAATGTTCCACAAAATATAATTCTCAATAAGATAAACTCATGAAACACTTTTCACAGTTTACCTATCACCATGGCCATGGATTTCACACTGAGAATTATCTTTGTGAACGAACCTTGACATTCTCTCTCATCAAAGATGAAAGTGATGATTCCTTCTTGCGCACTCATTTACCTTCATACATAACCCTACTAGAGCCAATGAGTACCGATTACACCCTTGTGGTTAAGGATGTACGAGATACTATCAAACTCAAGTGACCTATGCATAAGATAACTATGGTGCCTCAGGTCTAAGGATTACCAAATCAATGGTCGTAACAAAAGAATATTCTTTTGACTAATCTCTATAAGAACATTCTTGCAGATCATGTTCAGTGTACATATTCTCTAATATGCACCCACAGATTAACTATAGTGTCACTACACCGATAGGAAAGACTACCTATCCTCCCAATTGGAGCCAGTTTAAATCTGTGCTACTCTTAATGGTTTATTAAATATCCACTTTAATAAACCTATGAGTAGGAACTCGTTTAGAATAAATGTGTATTAGAAATATGAGTCTCCATATCTCAACAACTTTGAGATACATATTTCTTCTATCATTTATTCATGGACCTTATCATATATATATAAATACATACGATAAGTTGTACCTTCAAATACATATAATATGAAATTGATATGCCCTTTAGGATTGGTTTTAGGGCATACCTCTAACATTGTGTTCAAGGGAGGATGCAAAGGTAAGTCCCTTCCATTGTGATTAAATAGACTATGTGAAGTATGATTATGATGCTATGTCTTGATGATAATTTTAATATGCATACTAGGTTGCATTTAGTGCATTTTTCACCCTCTTTTATTCATTATTTTAGGGTTTCATCTATATTTAAAATCACTTTCAAATCTGTCCAAGGTCTAAAAGTGGCTTTAAAGTGGATTAAAACTCAATTTTTAGGTCCAAACTAACATAGAAACATGCCTAGGTTCACATAGACAACTTAGATTGCATTTAGGACATTTTTCATGCATTGTTTACATCCTTTGTTGCATTTTCCAGAAATTCCAGCATGCATATAATTAGTATTATAGGTACTTAGACTAACTTAGGACTAGTTAGGAACCCTAGGATTAGGGAGGTTACTTGACCTCGCTTAGGACCGTCTTTTGTTATAAGAATTAGGATAGCAATTGAATTCTACCTAATTTAGGAGTCTACTTCGAGAACAACTCTAAAAATAAGTGATTTTGAAAGTGTTTAAAATGGAATGAAATTCCATCTTTTATGCAAAGAAAAGTGTTTCGATCAAACCCAAACTCTTGAAGCTAGAGTCCTAGATAAGATAGAATCTTTTTGGATATATAGTTCATTACAATAGGAGAATCCTAGGTAATCGAACTACGTGGACTTTGATCTTTATCAAGAAATTGGTAAGGTACGTAGGCAGTCAATAGGGCACAAGACCAATCTTAGGTTGACTCTTGTCTCCTAAGATCATTAGGTTTCTTTTATTCTTTTATATTATCTATTATTATTATCTAGTATTATATACATTACTTTCTTGGTTGATTAGATATGATAGGTTGCTTTTATGAGATTTTGATAAAGCCCATTAGTAATTAGGAGACCTTTAATTAGGGCGAGGTGGGTGCCTACAAGGAGTTCCTTGGAACCTTCCCACTATGTAACCTAGCCCCCGAATCCAACTTTGATTTAAAGACCATGCTTTTCCAAAATATGGGGTCGGTGTTTTATTGAAAATAAAACTATTTTTGTGGTTTCCTTGTTCCCTAAAAATAAGGTGGCGACTCCCAGTGTTTTTATAAACTCTCATCCTTTTTCAAAAACCCAATCTTGAGTGGATAATAGAGAAGGATAAACGTGGATAATAGAGAAGGATTCTAGAGAAGGATAAATCGAGACGGATAATGAATAATCCACAATCCACTCAAACCTCAAAGTGAACAAAAGGCCTCCCGATCCCTCGGGATATCTAGGTTGGTTGGTTCACAAATATAAAAGCCATTTAATAGATGAATAAAATTCATAAATGAATATAAATGAAATAAAGTTCCCTAAGTACAACCTACTAATTGGTTTTAGGGCACACTTCTAACAGAGGATGACATCTAATCAAGGGACTATTCTCACTTTCAAATCTCATGACCCAAGAACTATACTTTAAAAATGATTTAATGAGAAAATATTCTTTAACAAATATGTTCTTACCATGTGTAAGGCAAATTCAAATCAAGCTTTGTATATGAAAATATTGAAATGCAATATGAACAAGACAAGATTTTTTATGAACACACAATTATTACATAAAATTCATCTTCAAGAGTTCTACTTCTATTCAAGAGAACACACAATCATCCACCTTTTTCAAAGTTTTAGAGCATGAAGATGCATTTAAAAGACACTTTTGCAACCATAGTTTCAAAACTAAATGTTCACATTATATGAATGAGCAAATGCAATAACAAAAGAGTGAGCAAAACACACAATTCTAAGAATAATATGCATAGTGATCAAATTTTAAAAAGAAATCAAAAGGAATCATATACAAGCATTGTATATAAGAACTAATGACAATGATGAACATCTTAGACCAACTAAACTTAGTTTATCATTATTTCGGACACAAGATAGTTTATAGTCATTTCAGACTTACGATAGTTTATAGTCATTTCGGACTTTAGAACTCAAATCCACTAGAGAGAGTAAGAAGAACCATTTCCTAGATAAAGATTGAAGTTGAAGAACTTCAAATCCTCTTTCCTAATCCAAGTAGTCCTAATGTTGGAAGGTTTTGAAGCTTCCTTGACTGTAGGGGCTGACTTCCTAGAAGAATTGGAATTCTTTTAGTTAACTCGTGTCCTAAGAGTCCTAGACACTCTTGGAAAGTTCTTGTAGTCTCTCCTAAACATGTTAGAAGGAGTGTCCCTATTCCAAGCATGAGAAAACTGCTTCAAGTGAAAGCAATGTGACACAATCTCACTAAGTTTGGTTATGTACAATAAATGCTTTACAAAGCTGATTTACTGATTGTTCTGAAAGAATCCCATGGAAACTAGCGGAATAAAAATTTTTCTCCATTGAATATGAACCAAGATCACATGACGATTATATAAGCTATGTAATTAA
>JAESVK010062968.1:0-10895 GCA_017140935.1 Hamamelis virginiana
GTGCGTTTGACAGTTTGGTCTTGTTTCAGGACAATGGGTGTCGAACGGTGAAATTCTCCCATCTTTTGTGTACAAATGAGCTCCATCGTTTATCACTTCTCGCCGTTGCCAGTTGTTGACAAGTCAATCTTGCCTAGTCAAGGTGTTTGGTGAAAGCCCTTTTACCCTTGGAGGCGTTTGGAGGGTTGGTGAAGTGTCAAGCAAGCTTATAACAGCATTTCAGCATTTCTGCAATTTTGTACCGGTACAGGCAATTTTGTACCGGTACAAGATGTCACTTTGGAGGCAGTGTGTTTTTGTACCGGTACAGGTAATTTTGTACCGGTACAAAAGGTCGGGATTTCAGCAATGTGTTCGTAAATTGTCTATTTTTGTGAGGGCACTCTTGTCTTTAGCCCCCATTCGTGTAAGTGGTATAAATACCCTCTTTCTCAGCTGAAAGAGGGACAACACTTAGTTTTCTCTTAGGTTATTTATTTTAGCTTAGGGTTTTCTCATATTTCTAGGGCTTTCTTCATAGTTTAGGTTAGATTTCTGCTTGTTCTTGTTAAACCTCAGTTGTAATCTTTAGTTTGACTCTTTAAACTAGTTTCTTAGTAGCTGAACTTGGTTTCTTTGTCTTGTAATCTTTCAATAGAAGTTATTTCTCAATCATTGTGCATTTACTACTCTTGTCTTGCATTTATTTCTTATAACCTAGCTTTAATGGAGTTCTAAACCTCCAAGGTAGGGTTCAAACGGTGGAAACTCATCACCAACAAAGGTAACAACACTCTCTCATCTCTTTGTGTTTAATGGAAAGGGTATGATGCCAAATACTCACTACTTCTTCTCTCAATGCTTAGGATGGCATCTTCTTGACAATGTGTGAACAAGTTAACCTTGGTACACATTGTGCTTGAACCTAAATGCATGCTAAGTGTTTGTAACATTGCTTAAGTGAGCATTTGGTATCATTCCCATATTCATACTTGTTTAAAAAGCTTTCAAAGTTATATCATCCATCAAAGACCATTCTTCAATGGATCCTAGATGAGAACATTAATGAGAGATGCTTGTTACCTAGTTGTGGATGAGTAGAAACCCTAGAACCCTACCATTTGTTTCCCTTGTGTTAATTTCAATCGCAACCGGTTACCAAATCAAACCAATCAACAAACCCCCATGATTTACTTTAAGTACACATTCTTTGGGTTTCAATGCCTAAGGATCCTTCGTAGTCCCCACTCCCTGTGGAAATGACCTGTGGATTCCCATAGTTTATTATGCTTGGCGATAATTGAGTTCCTACGCTTGGGACGTAATTGAGCACACCTAAAGTAGACAAGCATTTTTGGCGCCGTTGCCGGGGAGTGGCGCGTACCTTGAAGTGATCCAAGGAAGAGCTAGTGGTAATTCGCAATTACATTGTGAATCCGGTAAGTTTTTCCTAACTCTTAGTGTATAGAAATTCTTTGTAGTGTAAATTTGTTGTGAACAATTGTTGCATGTCGGTTTGGACTTGTGGAGAGGGAAACCGACTTGTAAGGAATTGGTCACAACAAGACCTTGAAAATCCAAATTTGAGACCTAACTTGGCTCAACCATCCTCTCCACCAATGGAGCACAACCAAAACCAAAATTTTCAAAGAAATGCAAATGATCAAGACTTTCCAAATGAGCCTCAAGGGCGAAGGGATGATGTCATTCCGCCTGCAACCCCTGCACCTGGTGGGGGAAATATGAATCAAAATTTTCAACAAAATGTGCAGCAGAATAGACAACCCGATATCCCTATGGTAAATTTGGGAAGGACTTTGAGGGAGATCTTCAACCCTCACAGAACCACTACTCCATCATGTATAATCCCATCTCAAGAGGCCAGTCGTTTTGTACTAAAACCTGAAATGATTCGATTATTGCCTGTGTTTCATGGCTTTGATTCTGAAAGGCCATATTCCTTTATGAGGGATTTTACTGATGAGTGTAGTGCGTTCTTGTCAACTGGTTCACCTATTGACATCATTTGCATTACTCTTTTTCCATTTTCTCTAAAGGACAAGGCAAAAATATGGTTTCATACCTTAACTCCTAATTCCATCCGCACTTGGGAACAACTGCAAAAGATCTTTTTGGAAAAATTCTTCCCACCCGCTAGAACCAACATGTTGATGCCCATGATTCAAAATTTCACTGAGGAACCTAATGAGGCATTTGCCGGTGCTTGGGAAAGGTACAAGGATTTGATAAATGCAATCCCCCATCATGGACTAGACGTAGGTCAACTTGTAGGGTATTTTTACCATGGTTTGACCCGTGAAACTAAGCAATTCCTCCAAATGATGAGTGGTGGGGAACTTTTTGAAAAATCCCCCGAGGACGCAATCCCATATTTTGATAGGTTGTCAGAGAGTGCGCGCAACTGGGAGGTTAACACAACTCCCGATGTTGCAAAGAGAGCTAGCAACCCAAGTAGTGGTGGAAAGTTCCAACTTAAGGAACATGATGAACTTCAAGCCAAGGTGGCGAGTTTAACTAGGAAGTTAGAGGCCCTAGAAATGCAGAAAGTCAACGAGGTTACTGCGGTGCCTGTGGTGCCAAATGTACCTCCTACACCTGTTGTGCCTAGGGTAGAGGAACCATGCCTTATTTGTGAGGACCCTGTGCATTCCACTAGAGATTGTCCTACCCTTCCTACCATTAAAGGAGCCGTCCAAGAGCAAGTTCATGCTTTGAACCCCCCTAGGAAGCCTTTCAATCCATATTCTGACACTTATAATGCGGGGTGGGGGAAGCATCCAAACTTTAGTTGGAAAAATGATGGGGTGAATGCTTCATCAAATCAAGGCAATGCTCAAGCCCATCAAGGTTACTCTAACCAAGGGCAAGGTTCCAATTTTCAAGGGCAAAGCTCAACTTTCCAAAACCAAGGATATCATTTTCAAAATCCAAATCCAGGTTTTTCAAATCAAGCCCCCACTTTTCAAAATCAAGGGCCACAAGGATTTTCTGCGAATCCTAACCAAGTTTTTCCCCCTTTTTCTCAAGCAAATCAAAATCATCACTCTTACCAACCACCCCACAAAAGAAATTTGGAGGACATTGTAGCCCAATTTGTCCAATCCCAACAAACAATGAACAATGAATTTCGAACGGCTATTAGTGACGTGAAGTCTCAACTCACTAAATTGACATCTTCTATGGGGAGTTCTCAACAAGAAAAATGGAAATTTCCCTCTCAACCAATTCAAAACCCCCAAGGTCAAAATAGTGTTGGGACTTCAAGTCAAAATGATGGGACTTTTGAGCAATGCAAGGCCATCACCACTCTTAGGAGTGGGAAAATAGTTGACAAAACCATCCATCCCAAAGATCTTCCAAAAGAGATCTCAAAAGATTTACAAAATGAATCAAAAAGGGATGAGGATGTGATTGATGAGCCTAATGTCCCTAAAGCCGATGTTGTTGATGTGGATTTGGATAAAGACAAAGCTAAACATGCTCCTCCCGCTCCATATCCCCATAGGTTGAGAATTCCAAAGAAATTGAACAATCATGCCGAAATTTTTGAGCTTTTCAAACAGGTGAAGGTGAACATTCCCTTGTTGGATGCCATCAAACAAATTCCCTCATATGCCAAATTTTTGAAAGACTTGTGTACAGTGAAGAGGAAGTTAGGTGTCCACAATGATGCATTCATGACTGAACAATCCACCTCTCTTATTAGGAATAACTTACCCCCAAAATACAAAGACCCAGGAAGCCCAACCATTTCTATAGTGGTAGGTAACTCCAAGTTGGGACGTGCTTTAGTGGATTTGGGAGCTAGTGTGAACTTGTTGCCATACTCGGTGTATGTTGAGCTAGGGCTAGGAGAGTTAGAGCCTACCACCATTACCCTTCAGCTAGCAGACCGTAGTGTGAAGATTCCTAGAGGTATTGTGAAGGATGTTCTAGTACAAGTGGATAAGTTCTATTTCCCTGTTGACTTTGTTGTTCTAGATACTCAACCTGTGGTGAGTCAAGGGAGTCAATTCCCTGTGATTCTTGGCAGGCCTTTCTTGGCCACTGCTAATGCCATAATTCATTGTAGGGGTGGGTTGATGACGTTGTCTTTTGGCAACATGACTGTGAACCTAAATATTTTCAATGTTATCAAGGAAATAGGGGATGATGAAGACATTTGTGAGGTGAATGTGATAGAATCTGTGGTACAGGAATATGTTGATCATTTTTCACGTGATGACCCTCTAGAGTCTTGTTTAGTGAGCCCTAAGATTGTTAAGGATGTGGCCACACCTGAAATGGAGTTTCTATACTCCATCCTTGAGCATAGTGAGGTGATGGAAACCAATGGGTGGACACCTAGATTCGAGGAGTTGCCTCCAATTGAGGAGAAAGTTTTGCCATCAATAGAGAAGCCACCTAAGTTAGAATTGAAGCCTTTACCTTCACATCTCAAATACTCTTTCCTAGGAAGTGAAGAGACTTTCCCTGTGATCATTTCATCTTCTCTAA
Organism: Hamamelis virginiana; assembly: GCA_017140935.1. Lineage (NCBI taxonomy): Eukaryota > Viridiplantae > Streptophyta > Magnoliopsida > Saxifragales > Hamamelidaceae > Hamamelis > Hamamelis virginiana. Next base: position 4,498 of record JAESVK010062968.1, read on the forward strand.
ATCATGATCAAGAAGTGAGACTCATAGAAATTCTGAAGGCTCACCAAACCGCCATAGGATGGACCATTGCGGACATTAAGGGAATTAGCCCTTTGATTTGCACTCATAGAATCTACTTGGAGGAGGATGTCAAACCTTCTAGGCAACCACAACGTAGGTTAAATCCTGTCATGAAGGAAGTTGTCAAGAAAGAGGTGTTGAAACTCCTAGATGTAGGTGTCATTTACCCTATTGCGGATAGCAAGTGGGTGAGCCCTACCCAAGTTGTTCCAAAAAAGTCCGGGGTCACTGTGGTGGCAAATGAACAAAATGAACTCATACCTACTAGAGTCACTACAGGTTGGAGGGTGTGCATAGATTATAGGAAACTAAATGCTGGCACGAGGAAAGACCATTTCCCTCTACCTTTTGTGGACCAAATGTTGGAGAGAGTTGCAGGGCATGAGTTTTACTGTTTTCTTGATGGGTACTCTGGGTACAATCAGATAGAAATAGCCTTAGAAGACCAAGAGAAAACCACCTTCACATGTCCGTTTGGTACTTTTGCCTTTCGGAAAATGCCCTTTGGATTATGTAATGCTCCGGGAACTTTTCAACGGTGCATGATGGGTATTTTTAGTGACATGGTAGAGAAGATCATGGAGATTTTTATGGATGATTTCTCCGTCTTTGGAGATTCTTTTGAGGGATGCTTAGAAAATTTAAAGAAAGTGTTGGAGAGATGTGAGGAGAAAAGTCTAGTCTTAAATTGGGAAAAATGTCACTTCATGGTGACACAAGGGATTGTGTTGGGACATATCGTGTCTAAGAAAGGCATAGAGGTAGATAAAGCCAAAGTTGAGTTGATCTCTAATTTACCCACTCCTAAATGTGTTAAAGACATACGGTCCTTCCTAGGTCACGCAGGTTTCTATAGGAGGTTCATAAGGAATTTTAGTGCTATATCCCGTCCCTTGTGCAATTTACTTGCCAAGGATGTTGTTTTTGAATGGTCACAAGCATGTGAGGAGGCTTTTGAAAAATTAAAAAGTATGCTGATTGCACCTCCTATCATGCGACCTCCGAAATGGGACCTTCCTTTTGAGATCATGTGTGACGCTAGTGATTACGCCGTAGGAGCTGTCTTAGGGCAAAGAGAGGATAAGAAACCTTTTGTGATTTATTATGCCAGCAAGACTCTAGATTCCGCCCAGTCCAATTACACAACTACGGAGAAAGAGTTCTTAGCTGTGGTCTTTGCCTTGGATAAGTTCAGGTCATACATTGTAGGGTCTCCCATAGTCATTTTCACTGATCATGCGGCGTTGAAGTACTTGCTCTCTAAGCAAGATACAAAACCCCGTCTCATTAGGTGGATCTTACTTTGTCAAGAGTTTAATTTGACCATAAAAGACAAGAAGGGAGTCGAGAATGTGGTGGCGGATCACCTCTCTCGTTTGGTTTTAGAGACAGCTTATGAGGGCCTACCCATAGGTGATACATTCCCTGATGAGCAACTGTTTGCTCTAGTTAGTTGTCCTTGGTATGCTGACATTGTGAATTATCTTGTGACAGGACAAATCCCTTTTAGGTGGACTTCTCAACAAAAGAGAAAATTTTTGGTTGATGTTAAAAAATACTTTTTTGATGATCCCTACCTTTTCAAATACTGCCCGGATCAGTTGATGAGAAGGTGTGTGCCCAACGACGAACAAATTGGGGTACTCACCTTCTGTCATTCTGAAGCTTGTGGAGGGCATTTTTCTGCAAGGAAAACAGCTGACAAGATTTTGCAAGCCGATTTTTATTGGCCCACACTGTTTAAAGACTCATTTGAATTTTGCAAAACTTGTGCTCGGTGCCAACAATTAGGAGGTGTTACAAAAAGAAACATGATGCCTCTTACCCCCATTTTAATCATTGAAATTTTTGACTGTTGGGGAATAGACTTCATGGGTCCTTTTCCCTCCTCTTGTGGGTACTTGTATATTCTACTGGCGGTGGACTATGTTTCCAAGTGGGTGGAGGCCATCCCAACGAGAACGAATGACCATAAGGTGGTTTTGAAATTTTTAAAAGAACACATTTTTTCTCGTTTTGGGATGCCTCGTGCAATCATTAGTGATGGTGGGCTCCATTTTTGCAATAGGCCGTTTGAAAATCTAGTTAAAAAGTATGGAGTTACACATAATGTTTCCACTGCTTATCACCCACAGACCAATGGTCAAGCCGAACTAGCCAATAAGGAGATAAAACACATTTTAGAAAAGACGGTTAACCCGAACCGCAAGGATTGGTCTCTTCGACTAACCGATGCTCTTTGGGCATACCGCACTGCTTTTAAAACTATTCTTGGCATGTCTCCTTATAGGTTGGTTTATGGCAAAGCATGTCACTTGCCGGTGGAAATGGAGCATAAGGCATATTGGGCCATTAAAACTCTCAATTTTAACTTGGCTAAAGCAGGTCAACAGCGGATGTTGCAAATGAATGAGCTTGATGAAATGAGGCGCGAGTCTTATGAAAGCTCAAGAATTTACAAAGAGAAGGTCAAGCTATTCCATGACAAACACATTGTGAGGAAGACCTTTGAGCCTCAATAGAAAGTACTCTTGTACAGTTCTCGTTTGCACATTTTTCCAGGCAAGCTCCGTTCAAGGTGGACTGGTCCTTTCGTAGTCAAGGTAGTCCACCCCTATGGTGCAGTTGAGATTGAGAATCCTGAGAATGGGAAAATCATTAAAGTCAACGGTCAGCGCTTAAAGCCGTTTATTGGAAATGTGGATATCCTAACCCTTGTGCAGGTTCAAACAGTCGCATTGATGATACGCAGGTGCTTTTGTTCCCCTTCCTCCCTTTTTGTCTTGAGTGCTTCTATATTTTTTATGCATTGAGGACAATGCACATTTCTAAGTTAGGGGGGGAGGTTACACTTGTGTACTTGGTTACATAGTTACAGTTGTGTAAATGGTTCACATAGGGTAGTTTTTGGGTAAAATTTTGCAAAATACTCATAATTCTTTTTTTTGGTGCTTTACTGAAACTTTTTGATGCATGTTGCTCTTTAACTTTCATCTTTGAACTTGCATGAGATTGAAACTTTAACCTTGTAGAATATGTTTTCTTTGAAATATGTCAATGCTAGTGAATTTTCCCTCAATCACATGCACACCAATGAATGAGGCTTACCCATACCAATGTCTTTGAGTAATGAACCATCATTTCCATTCATTTTTGTGTTGCTATGATAGGTGTTGTTTCATACACCTTAGCTTTGGATGCATTTGGCATGCTATTCCTTTGAAAGTTAGGATTGTACAGTAAAAAGCTCACAATTGCCATATTTTTGCCCATCAAAGCTCATTTTTGCATTTCACCTCATTTCAATGCACTATGCTCAATTGGGAACATTCATGCATGTTTTAAATATGATTTTAGGCCTTCGTTGTTCATTTGATCCTCATTTCTTCATAGAGTTCCACTTGTACCCCTTTTCGAGCCAAAAAGTTGCCATTTCGGTTCAAGCATTAGAAGCCAAGGGGTCGTTTTGAGAAAGACCATTCAAATGCAAGCTTGAGGGTGTTGAGCATGTTTATGAAGGTGTTTTAGGGCATTTCAAGTATTCTTGGGTGAAAAATTAGTTGAAGAGTTGTTTTGAAGCTTGGGTGGGCAAGGAAGTGAAAATTGTGCATTTCTGCAGATTTGTACCGGTACAGGGAATTTTGTACCGGTACAAAATCTTAGGCCTGAGACAGTATGTTTTTGTACCGGTACAGGAAATTTTGTACCGGTACAAAACCTCGAGAATGTCAAAATCTGCAGATTTTAAAACCCTAGCCTCGTGTTCATTCCTCCATTTCTCTCAACTCTCTCCAGCCTACGAAAACCCCTCTTTTCTTTCCAATCTCTCTCACTCTCAACCCAAACCCTAGATCATTTCTTCCCTCTCCCAAACACTAATCCATCCCATTTCACCCTATTATCTCCTCCATTCGCAATTCCTCTTCTCATTTTCGTTCTTAAACTTTAGTCCACCCTCAATCCTCACCCACATCACCACAAACTACATTTTCAACCCTCATTCACCAACCCTAACCATCTCTAACCCCTCCATTGCCATTTCTTCGCAAAAACACATTTCTAAGGGAGAAATTGCAGAGTTTTTGGCTCAGGCTCTTGGGTGTGCTCGTTGGATTTGGCCATTTCAAGTTCCTTTGGGGTAAGTGGCTCTCTTTTGTCATATTTGGGCATTACATTTCAGTCATCTTGAGCTTTTGGGTTGTGTGCTGCTGAGTTGTGATTGAAGTTTGTTCTATAATTGCTTCTTGCTTAGTTTTCTGTAATTGTGTGGGTTATGGAGGTAGTTGGGAGAAGAATGATGGGGGATGTGGGCAAAGGAAGTGCTGTTTTGATTGAAATGGGGATATGGGACTGTTTGGTTGCATTACTGCTGTTGTTATCAGTAGTTGGGGTGGTCTTGATAGTGACAGCCCGGACTAAAAATGCCAAGGGAAAAGGGAAGGCTGTTGGGGAATCCGTTGAGCGAGTAGTTAAGAAGCGTAAAAGCGATCTTTCCCAGCCTGTCAAGAAAGGCACTGGTGCCTCAAGTAGTAAAGACAAGGGGAAGAGGGTTATTTCTGACAGTGATGATGACATCGAAGCTCTTTTCGATGAGAACCCTAGGGAGGAGCGTAAAGAAACTTGGGAGCAATCCATTGCGAAAAGGGGCATCAACTGTGAAAGGGGAGTTTATGACGAGAAATTTGAGGGTGATCATCCAGTTATTAATGCATTGCGAAGTCAAGGTGTGGGATTTGTGTTCAATGATGCTGAGGGTTATGTAGCCTCTTTTGTGAGAGAGTTTTATGCAAACTTGCGAGAGTCGGAAGAGGAGTTTACTCTGAATACGTCAGTGAGGAAGACTCCTATAGTCATCACTCCACAAACCATAGCAGATGAATTGAAATACACTCGTCCTGCCGCATCTGACAGCCCATTTCCCCTCCGTCCTCTGATCTCAAAGAGTCCTTATGAGCTAGCTCAAGCCATGTGTTCAAATCCGAGGAGGATTGAAGCATTCGTTCAGAGTGAGTTCACTCAAGGGAAGTTCAAGCCCGAGTATACCCTCATGAACAAGATCATACACAACTGTTTGGTGCCAAAAGGGAAAGAGAAGGCTCCCAAAGAAGAGGAAGTCAGAATTCTCTATGAAGTGAAGTCAGAATTCTCTATGAAGTGATGAATGGTGGGGTGATCGACTTTGCCTGTGTCATTTGGTGCATAATGCGTGATTTTATCAAGACCACTCATTGGAAAACCCACATGCCATACCCAGCACTGATAACAAAGTTAGTCCTTTCTCATGGAGTGAAGAAGCCAGCAGCAGAGAAGCTTGTATCTCCTAATCTTGGTCCTTTCACTGGCGGCACCGAGCGGAAGAGTAAAGCTGCGCCTAAAAGAGGCACCACATCTCAGGCATCCACGGTAGCACCTCCAGCAGCTCAATCAAGTACGTCTCCTCTGAAGAAGTTGGAACGCAGGATCAAGGGCTGGTTTAAATGCATTCTTGGAAGACAGAAGCAACTTGATCACAGGATGACAAGGTTGGAGAGAGAGGTCCATGCCATGAGAGGAGAGCCTGCTGTTGCTCAATCACCCCTTCCTAACTTGGAAGGAGACTCTGAAGAGCTCGACAACTGTGTTTACCAAGAGGATTTTTCATCAGAGGAAGGGGAGGAATCATTAGAGGAGGAATGAAGCTGTGTTTGGGTAGTTTTAGGATTTCCTGTTTTAGTAGAATTAGGTTTTCTTTTATTTTCAGTTGTGTTTTAGGTTTAAGTTGTGAGGTCTAGGGGGTTATGAAGGTGGTGTTGGCTTTAAGGGTAGTAACCTGAGCCAAATTGTCGCCAACACCCATTTTGTTTCGGAAGCCTGTTGTACCCTCGGTCATTTCAAGCCAGAAAGACCTTTTTGATTTCTTGCATGATGGTTGTTCCTTTTTGAGCATTTTAGCATTGTGAATGAATGAATCGAGCTATTTATCAAGATTTCTCTTTAATCTTCTTGTTCATGTCATTATCCATCCTGCTCCTCGCTTACTTAATTACATTGTATAGGGTAAGTGTTTTTCATTCGGGTACTCATCACATACACTGGGAAGATTCAAGCTTAACTGTTTCAAACATTTGCATATGTTATGAAGTTTTTAGTATCAATTTCATCCTTGTTTGCTTCATGATAGTGAAAAGATGCAATTGCTCTTCCTTTCCATTTTGTTTCATTCATTTTTGACCTTTGTTCGGGACGAACAAGGCTTAAGTTAGGGGGGTGTGTTTAACACATATTTCACATGATTTATATAGTGTTTTTATTACTTTCATCATACATTTTGGATGCTTTATGTGTGGAATAGGTGCGTT